>VUQI01055894.1:0-11440 GCA_015106735.1 Paratilapia polleni | reverse complement strand
AGTTTCACTAGCCCCACCCAGGTTGATTACTGCCAGACCTGTTGAATCAAGAAATCAGTTAAACAGAACCTTTCTGACAAAGTGAAGTAGGCTAAAAGATCTCAAAAACCAACACATCATGCCACAATCTAAACAAACAGCTGAGACACAAAGTCAATGACATTTGCCTCAGTTAAGGTCAGTGTTCATGATTCAACAATAAGAAAGAGACTGGACAAAAATGGCATCCATGGGAGAGTTCCAAGGAGAAAACCACTGCTGACCAAAAAGAACACAAAGACTCATCTGACCAAAAAACATCTTGATGATCCCCAAGACTTTTGGCAAAACATTTTGCCAGCAATCTGACGAGACAAACATTGAAATTTTTGGAAGGTTTACATCCTGTTACATCTGGCGTAAAACTCACACATTATTTCATAAAAAGAACATCATACCAACAGTCAAACATGGTGGTGGTAGTGTGATGGTCTGGGGCTGCTTTGCTGCTTCAGCACCTGGACAACTTGCCGTAATTGATGGAACCATGAATTCTGCTCTCTACCAAAAAATCTCCGGCCATCAGTTTGTGCCCTGGAGCTCAAGCACAGTTGGGTTATGCAGCAGGACAATGATCTGAAGCACACCAGCAAGTCCACCTTTGAATGGCTCAAAAAAAAACAAACCAAAAGAAAAAGGTTTTGGAGTGGTCTAGTGAAAGTCAGTTAAATCTGACTGAGATGCTTTGGCATGACCTTAAACAAACCATTAATGCTCAAAAACCCTCCAACGTGGCTGAATTAAAACAATTCTGCAAAGAAGAGTGGGACAAAATTCCTCCACAGCGATGTAAGAGACTCAGTGCCAGTTATTGCAAACGTTTGATTGCAGTTCTTGCTGCCAAGGGTGGCACAACCAGTTATTAATTTGGGGGGAATTACTTTTTCACAGAGGTTTGGATAGCTTTATTCCCTTAATAAATGAAATTACCATTTAAATACTGCATTTTGTATTTAATTGGGTTATCTTATATTCTATCTAATATTACAAATTGTGTGATGATCTGAAATAATTTAAGTGTGACAAATATGCAAAAAACTAAGAAATCGGTGAGGAGGCAAATACTTTTTCACTGCACTGTATATAAAAGCACAGTGTTGCCTCACAGCAAGAAGATCCTGGATTTGAATCCATCGGCCAGCTGGGGTCTTTCTATGCAGAGTTTGTATGTTCTCCTGTGCTTTTGTTTATTTAACATTTTTGTATTCATAAAAGATTTTTATTTGTATTTGAGTACTTTTAAAAAAGTAGTCTCTACCACTCACCACAAACAACAAGTCAATTCCAGGCTTTTTACTTTTTATTATTAAATGTAGCTGTCCAAGCCTAGAAAATGTTTGGACATAATGTGACAGCCATATTTTTTTGCCATATATCTCCTCTTCCACTGTCTGGAAATCTAATTATAGTGAATACACCACGTGCTCTGCTTACAGTATTTTCAAAAACAGACTTCTTCCTTCCTGACAAGCGCAAGCAAAGAACATGAAGCTCAAAACTAGAATAAATTTAAAATTTTTTTTAAAAATATGAATATATATATATAAGGAAAGGGGTTTTATAGCCCATATTGAACAATAATGAGCAGAGCGGTCTTGCAGCACATTCACAGACACATACACACACTTCTTTACCTCTTCATCATGGGATGTGACACCTGACGGCCCATTAGCTCCTAAAGTGCTATTCTATTCTATGAATTCCTCTCCTTATAGAAAATTTAGACACTGTGTGGTTTCCCTCCACTTGTCAACATGGGATGCATTATTCATGTTAATGTGCCATCATCTGACGCACTGCGTGATGTAACGCAGCCATTCCCCAGCTCCTGCACCCACAAAAGCATCCAGTGACCTTCTGAACTGTGCACTGCCATTGCCCCCTGCAGAATCGCAGCAGCTCTCCTTCACATAATACACAGAGAAAGAGGAAAAAACTCAGCTTTACAGAAGCTGTATTGTGCAATTAAATGTGTGCTTACTAAAAGCACAGCTGCACTGGCGATAACAAAAGATTTGAGGTTTTAACACACTTTAGGTGCATGCGTAACTGTGCACCTGCATTACCTGCTTTTAAAAAAGAAATAGAGAGCAGCAGAGTGACTTTAACCAGCTCTTAATTATGCAATTAAAAAAGGTATGCCCGTATTTAAGATAGAGTAGATGTATCCTGACAGTGTCTGAACTGAAGAGAGATATGACACAATGGGGTAAAGAGAAAGAATTTGAGTTACCAAGCCTTTAGTGCAATTAAAAGATAAGTCAAAGGCTGCTTTTATTTGAGATAGAATGAGTGAATGATTTTGAGTTTTAGTATGCCTTTTGTCAAACCACATGGTATGCTTGTGTTTGAGATAAAAAGAAGAAAAGGAAACTAGGAAGAGTTTTAGCAAGTTGTACAAAGGTAAGCGTACAAAACACGTTAGAACATGGAGAGAGAAAAACAGCCACGGCGAATTTAAAGCTCCCCACTTTCTTGCTGATTTTAATGAACACATGGTGCCACTCAAATTTAACATTGATGTAACGCCATCAGTGTTGTGGCTACACTCAGCTAGCTAAACATGGCTTAATGTAAAACAGGGTGAAACAGCTAGCCTGGTTTTATGCAAAGGTAATAAAATCTAAAGCTCACTAATTAGTTACATGTTGGCTTAGTACAAAAACCAAAGTGTAACAGGAATAATTCATTGTTTTACAAGGTGTTCTATGGCAAACTTGGAGCATATAAGCCCCAAAAGTCTTTTTTTCCTTTCAGCAGTTTCAGTTAAAGTAATGGTTGTTAGCTCTAACTCCAGCCACTGATGACATGTAGTTACTAAACCAGCTGGTTTGAGATGTCTCCTATTGAAGGTGATTTTTTTTAAAGAACTGTGTTTAAAATGCTCCAAAGTCCATCAGCACCACAAACACAGTTGAGAATGTCCAGTGCGACGACCTGAATTAGCAAAGGTGAAGCCTAGCAAACACCTTACAGGTGCCTGTGTCAGCATCCAACTGTCAGTGAAAGTGGCCACGCCCATGACTTTAATAACTTTTAGCCTTAATACAATTTTTAGAACATGAAACATAACAAAAATTCACTCCATACAGTTGTGAAAGGGCAATGTAGCTACATAGTCAAAATGAGTTTCTGCTGGGCATTTTAACCATAGACTGTATATAAAAGATACTGTGAAAGTCTATGGGGGTTGGTTCACTTTTGGAGCCAGCCTCAAGTGACCATTAGAGAAATTGTAGTTTTTGGCCTTTCCAGGTTGGCTTTATTTTTCAGCTTCAAAGGTTGCTGCTTTTACTCTGACATGATCGGCCCTGCTCTGAGCAAAGAACTCCACCTGCTGCATTAGCAAGTATTTGTATTACTATGAAAGTAAATTAAAATTTTATTAAAAGAAGTTTTTCTGAATACAGTATTTTCAAAAACATACTCCTTCTTGAAAAGCGCAAGCAAAGAACATGAAGCTATCAAAAACCATGCTGTCAGCTCTCTGGGAGGTCAGACCTTTAAAAAAGTGAAAATCGGTATTGGGTGAAGAAGCTTTCAGTCAGTGAATCTCTAGTTGCTCCTGTTTCCAATCTTTATGATAAGTGAAATGGTGGCTGCAGTGCCACACACGTTACTCGTATACAGTATCAATTGTCTCAATTAATGATCTGCAAGAAATTATTTGAGTTTGTAAGGCACAAGTTCTAATAATACATATTATTATTTTATGCATATAGATGTAGAGGTGGTGCAGAAGAAAATGTCTCTGTATCTCGATTAGCACACCACTGAACTGCCAACTTGTCAAAAGAGTCTTCCAATGCATGCTGGGACAGCCGCCACCATCACTACCACACCAAAAAGGATTTGACAGGTGGAGAAATGAAATACTGAAACTGCCTTCTCAGTCATCCAACCTAAATATTGTGGCTTTGGAAAACGCTTTGCCCTTTCTATTTGACGAGCCAATAAATGAAAGGCTTTTCACAACTAATTAACATGATTGCTCGGATGTTCTATGACATTGATAGTGGCTTTATAGGCTGATGTGGGTTGATGCACAGGTTATTTTTAAGATACCAGACAAGCACAATGCATAATTTATCACACCAAAGAATAACCCTTCCAAGCCGGTGAATAAAGGAAGTAATAAGGGCAGCGAGGCAGCTGAAATTACTGATAATGCTTTACAACAGCTTCTAAATAAAGGAGATGGGAAAAAAAAAAAATCCTGTTTGCACATCATCTTAAAGGAAAGTGTAATTATCTGTCAGCCAATCAACACCTAGCACTCACTTCATGTGCCTGACCTTGCTGGACTCGTAACCATGGAAATTTTTTTTTTCTCTCTCTCTCTGGCAGAACACAGCTTGGTCATACAAAAACCTTTATGTGTGCGTGGAGATGAACGATGTTTTCTACGGCTTCCTCTCACCGGGGCACCTTGGAGACAGTCTTATTCTGCCTTTTATGGCTCACCATAGTGCGTCCAAATAACAAATATGCAGGAAGGATGAAGCACAACCCCCCACGCAGACCAGATAAATATGTGAAAATGACAGTATTTGTTTTCTTTTCATTTGGGATCTGTTATGACAGTCCGCATAAATAATGCATCTTCAGGAAATATTTACAGAACACATATTGGTCTATATCTGTGGGTTGTGTGTGTGTGTGTGTGTGTGTGTGTGCGCGCGCGTGCGCATGTGTGTGTGAGGCTGTTTCTTTTAACATTATTTCAGCTAGGGCCCATGCCTTGAAGTGAGCCTGCTTTTAATGACTACTACAGCTTACAGAGACATCAGCGCTTCTTTCGTTTGCCTTCCCAGAGGCATTATCACCCATTGACAACTGGTTGAATGCAGCACTCAATTTAAGCACACTATCCTGTCAAGACTGGCATTTGATGGACAGAGCTGTACAAAAACTACCTTCCAATATTTATCTCATTGTAAGTGAATAGTTTAAAAGGGACTCCGTGAAAGTGAAGGACACACTGAACAGTCAAGAATGCAAAGGCATGGACGAATGTCTGCATTTTTGTCTCTTGAGCTGAATCAAGTTAGTGAGAGCTGAAAGAGTCTAAAAGAGTTCTCAACCTGATTAATTTTGGTATGTGAACTCTTTTTAAACATTTTAGACAAGAACTCACTTTGTAAATAGAAGAAAACATTACGGTATTTCTGTAAAATAAATATATATAAATTAATAAAATATATATAAATATATCTATATAAACATTCAACCACTAAAACTAATTTTTCTGTTCAGGAATGTAAGTAAATAACTGTAATTGTGTATCTTAATCAAAAAATAATAATGTGCTTTACTATTTTTTCAGCTTTTTTGTAAAACAGTAAATTCAAAACTTCATGGATAACAACAGTAATTATATTTTAGCACTGAAAGTATCATTTCGATTAAAGAGCTTGCACATACTGCTAGATTAACCACCTACAGGAGCTACTCAGCCACTGAAACCCATGCCATGAAGCTCCTAGTGTACAGTTTTTGTGCTGATGTTAATACCAGAGGAGGTTTGGAACTCTGCAGTTACTGAATCAGCAGAGCATTGGAGACTTTTACGCACTAATTGCCTCAGGACTCAGCAGCCCCACTCTAGTCTGCCACTTCATGGCTGAGTTGCTGTGGTTCCTAAATGCTTCAACCTTGCAATAAAACCACTTACAGTTGATCATGGAATATCTAGGAGGGAAGAAATTTCACAAATTGACTTGATGCAATGGTGGCATCCTATTACAGTACCATGTTCAAATTCAATGAGTTCTTTAGAACAACCCATTCTTTCACAAATGTTTGTAAAAGCAGGCTGCATGACTAGGTTCTTGATTTTATCTACCTTTGGCAATGGGACTGAAAACACCTGAATTCAGAGATTAAGAGGTGTGTCCCAACACACACATGAATCTGTTTTAATGCAAAAGAGACTTGATGGGTACTTCCCAACGTCTGACCTACATAGGTCCGCTTCAAAGTCTTGCTGGTTACGTGATTGCTGCACTAAACTACTGTTAACCAAATAAGTAACCTGATCTTGAGCTGCAATAACTTATCAGCGATGTGGGTGTTTCACTTTTTCATTACCAAACTGTATGAAATAATTTAACATATAGTTATAGAAGTGTATCAGTAGAATTCAGCTGAGCCTGGGGGGTCACCGGTGCTGTACTATTGTGATGTCACCCATTGACTAGTGAGGTGTCCTTGTGACGCTTTAGTGTGACCAGCCAAGGCATCTGACCAAGAAACCTAGGGACATTGCATGCTAATAGAGAAGTGACAATCACGAGGTAGACATACACTTCTTTGTCTTCTTTTTTGAGTCTAATTTGAAACATAATTTACAAAATGAACGTCATGTTGTATCCATGAAGGAATTAAAGTAGCGACTGAGGCCAGGAACTCACCAGGAAAGAATTTACTGGGGTCACTCATTGAGGGAGCAGTAGTGAGTTTTTCTCATAGACTTCTACAGTGCTGTGAAAAAGTATTTAAATCCTAATTTCTAGTTTTTTGCATATTTGTCACACTTTCATGTTTCAGATCATCAAACAAATTTTAATATTAGACAAAGATAACGCGAGTAAATACAAAATGCACTTTTTAAATGATGATTTCATTTATTAAGGGAATAAAGCTATCCAAACCTACATGGCCCTCTGTGAAAAAGTAATTGCCCCCTAAACCTAATAACTGGTTGTGCCACCCTTGGCAGCAAGAACTGCAATCTAGCATTTGCGATAACTGTCAATGAGTCTTTCACATCACTGTGGAGGAATTTTGTCCCACACTTCTTTGCAGAATTGTTTTAATTCAGCCACATTGGAGGGTTTTCAAGCATGAACGGCCTGTTTAAGATCATGCCAAAGAATCTTAATCAGATTTAAGTCCGGACTTTGACTAGACCACTCCAAAACCTTCAGTTTGGTTGTTTCTGAGTCATTCAGAGGTGGACTTGCTGGTGTGCTTCAGATCATTGTCCTGCTGCATAATCCAACTGTGCTTGAGCTTCAGGGCACAAACTGATGGCCGGAGATTTTCTGGTAGAGAGCAGAATTCATGGTTCCATCAACTACAGCAAGTCGTCCAGGTGCTGAAGCAGCAAAGCAGCCCCAGACCATCACACTACCACCACCATGTTTGACTGCTGGTATGATGCTCTTTTTATGAAATGCTGTGTTAGTTTTAGGCCAGATGTAACAGGACGCAAACCGGTAAATTAAAATTAAGTCCCACCCCCTCTGTAGGTAGCGGTTTGACCTTTGCAAGAGAAGTCAAACAGAGTGCTGCTGAGTTCGAAGTTCCTTCATTTAAAACAGATGGTGTTGGTTGGGGATAACTGTAGTATGAGACAGCACCTGTGCAGGCTGAAAGAGGAGATTCAGAAACGTGTCTGTCAGGAGTAATTGCGCTGGAAATGTGTCTTGGTGAGTTTAGCTGAGTTAAGCTAGCGCGGCTAACTAGCCTTGTAGCCATGTTGTTAGCATGGCGGACACTTGAAGGTGTTTACACTTGTTTGTGAAGCTCTGTGAAATATTCATTGTTGTTTTGTGATAACCTTATTCATGTTGTATTTTAAATGAAGAAGCTTCAGTATATTTAAGTTAAAGCACCCTGTGGCTCCAGCTGCTCAGTGTGTCTCTTCCTCCCTTAAACCCCTCCTACAAACTCAGACTCTGGTCCTACATACATTTCGGTATTATGTGAACTTCAGATGTGTTGTGTTTAGATCTTGCAATAAATATTTGTATGTTCTGTATCTCTTTGTGCTTTGTCTGTTTCCTTTTTCTGTTGTGAAGACAGCTGAGACGTCTTTGAGTCTTTAGGTCCTGCTGATTTTTCAATTTCATTTATAAATGAATACAAAAAGGGGTAATGCTTTATAAATGATGAATTAAGCATTTATTAATGCCTTACTAGTTCAACTTTTGTCTCATCAGTCCACAGAACATTTTCCCAAAAGTCTTGGGGCTCATCAAGATGTTTTGTGGCAAATGTGAGACGTGTAACCCTTTCCTGACTGATCGATGTCACTGACTTTGTTTCTCAGCTGTTCTTGAGTTTGTTTAGATCGTGGCATGATGTGGAGCTTTTTGAGATCTTTTAGCCTACTTCACTTTGTCAGACAGGTTCTAAATTAATTTAAGTGATTTCTTGATTCAACAGGTCCAGCAGTAATCAGGCAATTACTTTTTCATATAGGGCTAGGTAGGTTTGGATAGCTGTTTTGCCTTAATAAATGAAATCATCGTTTAAAACTGCATTTTGTATTTACTCTGGTTAGCTTTGTCTAACATTGAAACGTGCTTGATGATCTGAAAAATGTGTGACAAATATGCAAAAAACAAAAAAAACAACTAAGAAATCGGGAACTGGCACTGTATATAACCACACTATTTTTGTTAACTAGCCGAGTTGCCCCCTGCTGGCCATTAGAAAGAGTACAGGTTTACAGACCTTTTTTCAGTTTTCCAGACTCAAAGGCTCTAGCAATCTGTTATTCCTGTTATTTTTTTTTTAAATCAACTGCTGTAACAAACAATTTCCCAAATATGTGAAATAGTTTCTTCTTATTCTTCTCATTATTATACAGTCTATCACATAACCTAATTCTTCTTTCTCCACCATTTTCTTGATGACAGAAGAGAAATTCAAAGTATCACTGGCTAATGATTGTTTCTGTATTAACCAATAGGAAACCAATATTTATATAAAATTTATAATCTCCCAGTTCTCCCAGACCAGTATGAAATAACCCTGACCACACTAAGGTTTGCTGCTCATGCTGGCTGACATGAATTCCTGTTAATTTCAAAGGTGCCGAATGGGGCTTGAAGTGAATCAAATTCTTCTACACCAAACTCCAAAAAGATTTTTTTTCCCCCCACACATTGTGTCACACTCTGCATTGTCACGTTGAAACAGATCAACACAGAGGGCAGTGTGGAAAAAAAGCTTGTTACTCAGAGGTAGTTTTGAGAGGACGGAGGTTCAAGATGAGGTCACCCAAGAAAAGTTTGAACCAATTCTAAAGCACCTGTGGCAAAAAGCCCTTCAGACTAAACAAACGTCACAGGGATAACATCTAGACAGGTGCAGAATGAGCCGGGGGGAAGGATTCAGACAGCTCATCCCAGCTGAACCGATAACAGTGCTGGACTTCCACTATGAGAATAGGAAGAAATATATAGAGGGTCTTAATCTGGTTTTCTCTCTTTAGGCAGGCAGTGAATCTGTGGCACCCAGACGGGTTTAGAGAGGCTAATGTTTAATCCTCTGCTGTATATGTAGACATAATGTATTTTCTTTTTCTTTTTTTAAAAAATGTGTTGTTTTGTACACTAATCAAAATAATACACTAGGGAATAAAATAAAATCTATTTCAGTAAATTCTACTTCGATTAAATCCAGCATCATTCTTTGAGGATGGTGCTTTTAAAAGAATGTGACCTCTTTCGTTTAAAGGCCCAGGTCCCCCTACTTTAAAGAATAAATTGTGTTATCTGGCAAAGACACTGATTCATTATGAGGGCAGATGCTGCTAGATATTGAGGGCTTTGAAGTGATAAATGACGGACTAAACTACACGGACAAAAACTACCCGATAATTTCTTAAAAATGACAGGTCATAGGTTAGCAAATGTCATGTTTAATTATTTAATTAAGTTTGCACGTTGTTTTCTTTCTCCAGCCTCACGCATGCTCAGTGTCGCGCCTCAGCTGAATCACATCAGCAGCAGCAGCGTTGGAGATCCGGCGGTCCGACGGCGCATGGATCCCCAGTGAGAAGAGCGAGCGCTCCGGCCAGGAGGGGTAAGACTGAGTCCTTCACTGCTTGTAAAGTCGGTTAGAGCAAAGAGAGGAGGCTGCTGCTGCGAAGACAGAGCATGAGAAGAGAACGTGAAAAATCGCCGTAGATGAAGTGCGATGGAGAAGAGTGTGAAATGGACTGAGAGGCTCCACGGCCGCGGTGACTCACTGGTGTTCAGTGCTGGCGGTTAGTTTGTATCTGTGAGCTGAAATGACCACCGCGCCTTATGTTTCTACACGTTTAGAGGGAATGTGAGCGCTCAGAAAGAAATCCGACCTTTTCCATTTCCCATTTTAATGTAATTACATTTAAATTAAGCGATTTTGAAATCATATTTCCTGCGTTAGTAAGGTCCACTTAAGAGCCTGTTGCATTTTCTGAGCGTCAGACAAATAAATGCTAAAACGTGGCTTTACTCCTGTTTATTAACCGGCTTGCTAGTCTGGAAAGTTGAGGCTAGCTTGCCAGCACCATGGACGTCTCTCTGCTTTAATAACCCTTATCATTATGTAGGCCATACATTTTTTTTTTTTTTAAACTCACAACCATTTAAGAGCAGTAAAGTTTCAGGTTTCAGACTGAATGACAACACTGTTAAATTAAAAGTAAGCACTTAGTAATAGAATTAAGAAATTAAAGGCCTTCCCTACACTTATGTGAAAAAGAAAGTTCTCTCAGGATTCTGTGCAGTCCTGTGAAAAACTAAGCCCACCTTTACTGCTTCCATAGGAATTAAGAGCACTTGAAGCACTCCAATGTGACTGATATTTTATACACTTTTATATTGTTAGAGTTTTAATACTCCATCAACTCATACATAGCATTTTATTGGATTATCTTTAATAACAACATATTTTATAACAGGCAAAAGTAGAATAATAATAAGTATTCAGTAACTGTAGTGGTCAAGTAAGTGTAGCATGAGGTCTGGAAATTCTTTCAAATGTGTATTACAGTACTTCATTAAATGTATTTAGTTACTTTTTACCCCTCGGTAATCAGTGTTCTCCAAATTAATTTAAAAGCATAACTGGAAATTAAAAACTAAATTTAGCAGGAAAAGTAAGGAAATGTGTGTTTGGTTGATTATTTCTTTGTTGTAACAATGCTTCTTGGCAGTAAATCTCATACCATTGGAAACCCTGTTTATTTCCCTTTAAATGGTGCCACATTTGTAAGGAAAATGCATTTGTGGGTTGAGCAGCAGAGTTGAGTATGTGGGTTGCACCCATGAAGAACTTGCCAAATCTTCTCTGCCAATGCCAAACAGCTTATTCTACTATTGACTCTTGTTTGGTGTCCTTTATTGGATTGGATGATTGAAGTCTGAAGAAAGACATACTGGCAATTCAACAATTTATTCATTTAACAAACAGGGGCCTCAGTAACATGTGGAAGAACCATACACAGCCACAACAGCCTGGCACCTCCTCCTCATGCTGGTCACCAGCTTGAAGTTGCCCTATGGCGCGGGCCCATATCCAGATCAGTCAAACGTGGCATGCTTGGAGCAGACACCAACTGACCGCTGTAGCAGGGTCCATGCTCACAGGTGCTGCTAATCAGGCGCCAATCAAGCACCTG
>VUQI01055892.1:13658-33430 GCA_015106735.1 Paratilapia polleni | reverse complement strand
CTGAGCCACAGCCGCCCTTTTATGTTTTACTAGAATTATATCCAATCCAGTCTGAAATATACAGAAAGCCAAACATGGGATAAAGATGTTTTAACAAACTTCACAATTTTTGGAAACTGGCACACATTAGAATCCACCTTTTAAGGAAGGGTTTATCAGTATTCTGGATAAAACTGAGGTCAGTCACACATTTCAACAGAAACTCAGGCCAGAGCCCCTTTAGCTCTCCAGTCCTGGGACAAAAGCCCCAGCAGCTCCTCTTCATTCTCCTCATCTTCTTCAATGCTGTCGCCAGTGTCCATTTGTTCCTGCTTTCTGGCCAGAGGCTTGCTTTTCACCACATCCCGTCTGTCCCTCAGAAGTTCCACCCTCCTGTAGCACTCAATTTGTTCATCAATTTCGTCAATCTGACGTTCAAGTCGCCCCTCCTCGTCTTCCTCGGCCACGATGGCCTCGGATTTTGTGTTCACCTGCCGTATCTCCTTTTGAAACTCTTCCCACTCCTTGTCCATTTGATCCTTGGGTGCGTCCACGTTGCGCACTTTGGCATCTCTAACCGGGTCGTCGAAGAAACCCTCTGGTAGCGCCTCGGCTGTGTTGTCTTTCTTCTCGGTAATCTTCTCCTGAACATCTGCTTTGAGGATGGAGCCTGAATGGGAGATGGAAGGCGTGGGTGGGATGGAGCTGTCAAAGAAGTCAGCTGGTAGTCCTGCAGCTTCAGCCTTCTGAGCAGGCGGATTTGTGGTCACTTGTTCACCTGCCTCCTTAGTAGCTTCATCATCGTCGTCCCCGTCCTCATCATAAACTCCAACCAGCAAATTCAGCCCTGCAGACTTCTGTGTAGAAACAGCTGCCCTCTCGCTGGATTTCTCAAAGAAATCTCCTGGCAGTCCTGACGAAGACTGACCTGCTATCTCTGCGGGTTTCGCCTTTTTTCCATTAACGTCCTCGCTTTCGGGTGCTCTCCTCTTCGAAGCCTGACTCTGTGGTGTCACCGGCTGACTCTTTGCTTCCTTAAGCTCAGCAACCTTTTCTTTATGCTGCTTTCCAAGAACATGAGCTGGCCACAGTAGCTCGGACTTCACCTGCACATTGCACAGGATACAACTGAGGTGCCCGAGACTGTTGTATTTAGCAAAAGGAGACTCGACGCGCTTCTTGTCGCTGGCTTGCCTCTGTTTTTCCCTCATCAACCGTCGAAGTTCCTCTTGATTAACAACTTTCTTCCCCTTCTTAGAGGTCGCCATTCTTGTAAACAAAACAAGCTCGTTAGCTAGCTGGCTCGTTGCTTCTGGAGAAGTAGCGCGTCTCATAAAGATGACACGAGTCTGCTGTCCCGTTTATAGAATAATCTCGCGAGACATGTAAGGTGCTTGCTAACGGGGCTAGCAGAGATGTTAGCCAAGGGTCCGGATTGTTGTATCAGACCGTTCTGCTGAATTGTGCCGCAAAGAATCGATAGCATTTTAAAATCCGCATCCAAGAGGCGATAGAGGAGACAACGATGTAGTCGTTTGCTTTTCGTTCTTATTCTCTTGATTCATTGCGTGCGTGCGTGTGTGTGTTTTTGTATGTTTGGCACTATTTTTTTGTTTGTTTTCATCGCCGCACCCACAGATATAAAACACACCATATTCATTTTTTTTTATTGTAGGCTAGCTACCTACCGTTTCCTAGGAACTACTGCCGGGCAGCAGGTGTACCGTTATTTCAATAACAGAACCGCTACGAGAAAGCGTCGGCGTTAGCTTAAATTTTGTAAGAGGCTGTACAGAAATCATATTTGTGGATTTTGCTAATGCTGAATAGCAGCCAGATTTATACCGCATCTTCACCAGCTGTTAGCCTAGTGTGTAGTTCGCCCGTTAACCACGATAGTCATCATGACAGGTGAGAAGATACGCACCATGCGAAAGGACCACAACAAACCAAATAAAAATGACGAGATAATGGACGCGTACGATGAGACCTCCAACGGGACTATCCCTAACGGTACCGGTAACCATTTCAAGTCCAACAAGGCTTTTCAGAAATCCGTCAAAACGTCGGTACAGCAGCAGCTCAATGCGAACAACATTAATGGCAATTCATCCGTTGGCACCATTGTCAACGACAACAACAAGAACCCCATAATACTAACAAATGAGCATCTGGAGTTCCCTGTTCATGAGTGCGTGTTTAAGGGAGATGTGCGTCGGCTCTCTTCTCTCATCAGGACCCACAGCATCTCCCAGAAAGACGTGCATGGTAAACTTTCTGCTGTCACCATGACTGTTTTCTTAAAGCAATCTGTCCATTAAATAAGCAATGTTTCTGATTGCAGTTGTTTGTCATAGAAGCTGATATTTACTTAACGTGTTTCTCATTCCAGGGAACACACCTCTTCACCTGGCTGTGATGCTGGGCCACAAAGGTAATGCTGAATCACAGAATAATAAAATGAATTGAACCTAATTTTGTATTATTATTGCCTTGCATGGGATTAAACAAAATTAACAAAAGCCCTCTCAAAAAGTAATCTTCCGGTATCTGCCTAAATCCAGGAAATTAGACTAAATCTGCCATGCTCCGTGGCCTTGTATGTGCTCTAACGTGGCTTTATTAAAAGAGTATTTTGAATCCTCATTAAAAGCCCCCTTTTGAATGCTCCTACCATGTCTTATCTGACCTCTGCAGAACAGCGATAACATAATCTTGGTATGACACAGTAGTTAGGCTTAGAAAAATCCACATGTATCAGTAATTACATACAAAGAATCAAATTTATGGACACAGAAGTGTTTTTTATTTATGTACCAACTATATGACAAATTTGACTCACAGGTCTTCACAGTCTGTATACCGAGCAGTGTCCTCTAGTCCTGAAACCTTAATTTGGTTAAGAATAAACTAAACCTTTAAAGAAAAAAATAAAAATAAAATCTCACAAAGGGCATCAGGAACAGAAATCCACAACCAGAATGGAGGTAATGGCTGCCAACATAGGTGACAGAGGTGACATGCAAGGCGCTCGCCCTCCACTGGGAGCAACTTGGGGTTCAGTGTATTGCCCAAGGACACTTCGGCATGGTGATCGTGCTGCCAACCATGCAATTGGTGGACAACCCACTCTACCACCTGAGCCACAGCTGCCCTGTATCTACCTTACTATATAACACATTGGCATAATGCCTGCCTGGCGGCCAGTTTGGCATGCCATCAAATGAAGACGGGGCAGCTGCCACAACTTAATCCAGATGCAGCCAGCTGCTTCACAGTCTGCCATTATTTCCTCACTAGAGCTGATTCTGCTGACTATAACTGTGGTGTTCCAGGTATTGGCAAAAATGTGCTGTTGCTAGATACAAGAGCAACGTCAAGAGTCTTCATGCACTCCTGGCATTTGAGTAACTGAAGACCCAAGTGTATTACTTTTAGTTTTTAAGGCAGTATCTCCACGACAAATAAGGAATGTTTAGTGTAAGCAGTTGTCTGTCTTTAATGTGGCTAGCATTACCATCTGCTTGCTTCTCTCCTACTCTCTGTGCTCCTATACAGTCAGCTCCATAATTTTTGGGACAAAGACACAATTTTTGTAATTTTGCCTCTGTACACCACCACAGTGGATTTTAAATCAGACAACCGGCATGTGATTGAAGCACAGACTTTCAGCTTTAATTCAAGGGTTTTTAACTGTTTTTTGCATTAACTCTTTAGGAATTACAGACATTTTAATACACAGAGGGTCAAAAGTAATGGGACAGACTAACATAATTCTGAATATAAGGATTGTTTTTAATACTTATGCTCTGTTAGGCCTTTACTGCAGCTGCCTTCAGTTGCTGCTTGTTTGTTGTTCTGTCTGCACTCAGTTTTGTATTTAATAACTGAAAAGCATCCTGTGTTGGGCTGAAATCAGGGGACTGACTTGGCCATTAAAGAATATCCCATTTCTTCACGTGAGAAGCTCTTGGGTTGCTTTTGCAGTATGCTTTTGGTCATTATCCATTTGCACTGTGAAGCTCTGTCCATTCAGAATTCATCCTGCTACTTCTATCAGCAGTCACATCATCAATAAACACTAGTGGCCTGGTTCCACTGGCAGCCATAGATGCCCATGCCATAACATTGCCTCCACCATGTCTGACAGATAATGTGGTATGCTTCAGATCAGATGCTGTTTCTCTCCTTCTCCATACTTTTCTCTTCCCATCATTCTGGTACAAGTTAATCTTGGTTTCATCTGTCCAAAGATTTGTTTTTCTAGAACTGTGCAGCCTGTTTTAGATGTTTTTTGATAAAGTCTAATCTGGCCTTCCTGCTCTGGAGTGTAATCAGTGGTTTGCACCTTGTTGTAAACTCTCTGTATTTCCATTCATAAAGGCGTCTCTTGATTGTAGACTTTGACAATGATACACCTACCTCCTTGAGAGTGTTCTGGACTTGTTTAGATATTCTGAAGTTGTTTTTCTTAACCATGGAAATATTTCTGTTGTCATGCACTTTAGTTGTCTTCTGTGTGTTTCAGGCCTTTTGGTGTTGCTGAGCTGGCCTACTGCATTCCTTCTTTGTTGATTTGGACACTCGTAAAGTTTTTGCCATGTCTCTGATAGGTTTATTTTGTTTTTTCAGTGTAATGATGGCATCCCTCACTTGCACTGACATCTCTTTGGGCCTCATTTTTAAAACTACAGTGAAAAGCTATAAAATACAAATTCAACACTTTGAATTAACTTCAGATATTATGTCAGCTTCATTTGTTATGAAGTAACGAGGGAACAGGCCTCTCCTGGTCATGAAACTGCTTGTCAGTCAATTGTCCCGTTAATTTTGACCCTCTGAAAATGGGGGGCTGTGTATAAAAATCCTTAAAAGCCCTTGAATTAAAGCTGAAAGTCTGCACTTCAATCACATGTCAGTTGTTTGATTTAAAATCCACTGTGGTGGTGTACAGAGGCAAAACTAAAAAAAATTGTGTCTTTGTCCCAAAAATCATGGACCTGACTGTATATTGTATCTTGATAGAAATGATTCTAAATTGAAGTTGTTCTGATATACATTTTTTTTTGTTTGTTTCAGTTGTCAGAAAACATGAAATAGTGACACAAAGCAACCCATTATGACTAATATAAACCAGATGTTCAAGCCATTTTTCAACCCACTGCTCTCCACTGCTAAAATCCTGACATTATAATGGATGAAATCACCATTCACATAAGTTAAAGGTAATGGCTGTGGTGCAGTTTCATCATCCTCTTAACATCTACAAAGTTCCTTTTTTGTCAGGCCAACTGACCAATAAGAGCAGAATGGGTTTTTTGGGAGAGGATCCTTAAAGAGACAAGAGCTCAAAAGAAGCACTTAAGTCAGAAGGTGCAGAGTGCTGCAGCAATATCCAGTATGAGAAACATTAAAGCAGGTAAACCTATTCTGCTGGCCCTCCAAACTAAAATTATAAGCCTGCAAATGAGCATAATATGAGCGCTTCAAATATACAGAACACTGCACAAGAGCACTGGTGCAGTTTAATAGTCTGTTAAAACATGGACTTTGGTAAATATTAAAATCTCAATATTAAATTATACCTGTAATGACTGTTTGCTCATAAGAGCAACACAAAATTGTAATATGTATGCAGTGATAGTGCACAGAAGAAACAGTAATGTAGACCTAATCACGTTTGTCTCTGATTGTTTTTCTTTTTTTTTTTTCCTTTCAGAGTGTGCTCTCCTCCTGCTGGCCCATAATGCACCTGTAAAGATAAAGAACGCACAGGGTTGGAGTCCACTAGCAGAGGCCATCAGCTACGGCGACAGGCAGATGAGTGAGTCTTTAAAAACTGAATAGCTGTATGCCGACCTGAAGTTTTCATGTTTGGATGTGTTTATGGCAATCTCAGTAACACACCTGCAATCATGCACCCTCATTGTTTTGACATTTAGGCTGAGTGCCGCCTGTCTGAGGGTTTTATAGACTTACAATAGGTTTAGACACTATTTGTGGGTTAGTCAGTCATTCTGACAGTTAGAAAGATGTTCTGTATGAATGCTCATATTGTAGCAGTATTACTGAATGTCAGCTTGGTGGTTGTTTTGTGTTCAGGAAGGATTGCATGTGGTTTTAATTTTCCTGCTTTTCTTTTTTGGTTCTGTGTTTGAATCTTTTAGAATATATTTTCATGCTAAAAATGATATTTTATTCTTTTTCATATATGAATTAACACTCAGTCTCCATAGTTGATGCCATGCAGAAATATTGCTGGCATTGTACAGTCTTCACTAATACCTCTGTACAAACATAGCATTTTGGGTAGGGATTTATTCCACGTCTTTTGTGCTGGCATCTGGAATCAAATAAATTACACTGATCGCAGATGAAATCTGATCAAGTTGCAGAGAACATGTTGGCATTAAATAGGAGTTACATAATTTCAGTGTTTAATTTCCTTGACTGATAAACCCCATATAATACTGCTCAGGATTTCAAATTTCTAACAAACCATCTTCTGTAGTACTGTGGAAATTAATGAGATAGGTGTCAGTGTTGAAAGGACCATTTGTTAGTCATGTAAGTGTTTAACCCCAGCAACTGCTGGCTGGTCATCCCATCTGAAAAGCTAAGGTGGGGATTTTCTCTGAGCACTCAACGTCCAGATGGGCTGGAACGCAGCCTTATCAATGGCTTAGTGTTAGCAAGCCCCAAGCTTACAGCCTGTCACTACCCTGCTTAATGATGCTACTGCTTTTAGGTTTGACATCCAGTGAAATGAGTCAAATGACATGTAAAAAGTGCCAGCTAATGCTCTGGGGATGTATTCACTCCTTTGTCCTTGTAGGTCTTGTGTTAAGTTAGTATGATTTGTTGAAGATAAAGTAAAATATGAATTGTTTGCTAAAGGAACTGAATACTAGGTAATTTATTTTAATTTTTGTAGTTGTGCTGAGCTGCAAATTTTTAGTTCTTGCTTTTGGCTCTGTAAATGATATAGGAGTGAGCTATGAGCATCCTTTTCTTGCACAGCCTGCAACAAAGGTTTTGAGGCCTGGTAGTTTGAATAATGACCCTCAGCCTTGTTAGTATGCGTCTCAGCTTTCTGTGCCTGCTGTGGCAGGCTGTCTTGGGACTGGGACCGGGAGCTTTGCTTTGAGAAGGTCACATCACTCACAAGGGTGAAGGGGTGGCAGAGGGGCAGAGAGGGGGCTGGGTACATTTAAACCATGCTAGAAAATCATAATCCAGGGACAAAGGATATTTAGATTTAAATCTTTGGTTAAATAACAGCCAGTGCACAGCTGGTATCAGAGAGAGCAACAAATAGTAATGATGTTTGCTAAATATCAAGTGTGTGTTTGTGTGTGTGTGTGTGTGTGTGTGTGTTACAGCTTTTCACACAACATTGCAGTCTTGTCATCAGTTATCACCTTTCACTTTTACACATGTGCACATTGTGTCAGCAGCTCGCTCTCTGGATGTCTGTGCATGCGATGACGAGCTGCCAAAGTGCAGCGAGTGCCTCGTCAGCACTTCTCTCCATTCCCAGTCTAATATTTCCCCTGGCTGAAATAACCAGGATACATCTGAGAGATGCCTTTTTTTTCACTGTGGTTCATCTGGTGTCATTGAGAGGTCGCTGGTCACTTTGTGAGAGGAAGTCGTGCACTTCACAAGCCAGTGAGTTACATCAGCTGATCCAATCACTGCTGCTGGTCCCTGCACAGTAATATAAATCAGTTAAAGCGGGGTAGTGGTTCTTTCTTTTTGTGTTATGTAAAAATCTATGAAAATCAGAGAATTTATCTGTCTCTCTCTGACAGTCAGTGTGATGGGATTTAGGTGACAGAGTTCAATCCTGTGGAGCGGTTGTGAAACATGCATATGGTAGCGCTCATCACTCCCTCAGTACGAAAGGTCATCCAAAAATGTTGGAAAGAGAGGGTGACCAACATAAAATATTTGGCTGCTGCCAATGTTCATACTTTAGAGGTTTCAAAATGTAATAATATAATGCACTCATCAGCCCCTTTTAATATGCAGACCTATATAATGTAGTGGAAGTCTTTTTATGGTGCCTGTAACGTTAATTTATTGTTAACACTGTCATAGAGGTGTCAGTTTGGTTATGTTTCACTTTAACATTAATTGAATCTACACATTTTTCACAATGTCAGCAAAAACAAAAAAAATTACAAGCTTTGTAAAAGTGATATCTTTGTGAGAACTGTTGCACTGAATTGAAATGTGTTGTACAGATTTCCCTAATACAGTTGTCATTGAGTGTTTTGGCCAGTACCAACTGTTTAACAACTCTATGTCAAAGCAGACTTTTTCATCACAGAGGTTCCCCTACTTTTCCCAGCCTGTGCTTTACTAAGTAGTCCGCAGTGTGTTCAGTAAGGGCAGAAACAGTACAGCTGTTTGTGTGTAATAGTCACCTTGTGTTTGGCTATAGTTATGACTTCAATGAAGATCATGCCAAATTTTATAAGTAATACTTTCAGAAAACTTGATAATTCCAAACAGCTCAGTATTTTCTTGCAGTTGTCCCTTATAACTGAAGGTATTCAGCATCTTACTTGTGGTATTGTGTGTTTCCAAATTAATTCTTTCCTGTCATCTTCCTCTAGTCACAGCAATACTGCGGAAGCTAAAGCAGCAGTCAAGGGAGAGTGTGGAGGACAAAAGGCCAAAATTACTGAAAGCTCTCAGAGAGGTGAGGATCACAGCAGACTTTACTAACACAGACAACCCTGTGACGACAAACTCAAGTTTACCACTGGTATTATTCTGTCACTGAACCTTTAGTCTGTTGTATTTCAAAAAACCCTCTGTTTATTGATTTGCATAAATCCCTGCTGACTACCCTTGAGAATGCAATATCAACTGCTGAAATGTATAATTTGAACCCTTCATTGTATTGTGCTTTGACCTTTTGACATGTTTGAATGTTTTGATGCAGCTTGGTGACTTTTACCTGGAGCTGCATTGGGACTTTCAGAGCTGGGGTGAGTTGCACACAGATGTAAAATTTGTTCAAATTTCCAAATGCTGCAACATGTTCTCAAACACAGTTACAGCGTGTAATAGTTGGCATGGCTACCTTTGATTTTTAATCCCCTGAAAGTTGCTGGACCAGTAACCTTACCCAAAAAGTTACATGTGTCTCATTCTGCTGTAGCTGCAAAGACTGGAGGAAGTCACTTGTGAATTAATTTACCTCTCATCTGTTGTAGTGCCTTTATTGTCCCGAATGCTACCATCTGATGCCTGTAAAATCTATAAGCAGGGCATCAATATCAGGTAAGCTGTAAATACTAGCTTAAGGCTGAGCCCATCTGCATCACTGTGTGTTTAATGCAGCAAATGGTTGATATTGAGGTCGAGAACTTCTTTTAGGTCTTAAAAGTAGGACGAAACAATCTTCGCACACCCTCTCTCCTCTTTCTTGATTTAGACTTGACACCACTCTCATAGACTTTACTGATATGAAATGTCAGCGTGGGGATCTCAGCTTCATTTTCAACGGTGATGCTGCACCCTCCCAGTCCTTTGTGGTTCTGGACAATGAAGCAAAAGTGTACCAAAGAATACACCACGAGGTAAGGGGGTGGCATAACAAGACCTCTGTTTCACATTATGTCATCAGCTGTTTGATATGAACAGCAAGAAGTAACTGTCAATATTTTGCCCCAAGGAGTCAGAGATGGAGACAGAAGAGGAGGTGGATATTCTGATGAGCAGTGACGTCTACTCAGCGACTCTTTCTACCAAGTCCATCACTTTCTCCCGGAGTCAGATTGGCTGGCTCTTCAGAGAGGATAAAACAGTAAGGTTTATTTGATATTATGGTTAAAGTAAATGCAATGCGACGGCTTTGGGGCAAAGAAAAAAAAAAAAAGATGCTTAAGGTTTGCAGAATTTGAGGCTTTTGAAGCCAGGTACTCATGAGAAAAATGAAGGTGCTCCTTGCTTTGCCTTTACTGGTTCGACAAAGCTAACAGGGAGAGTAAGAGAGATGTCAGTTACTGCACCGGTGAGCAAAAAGCAAAACAGCAGAGACACTTGACATAAAACTAAGTCTAATGTTTTGTGCAACGCTAAAACTAAAATAAAAAAAAAGAGAGAGACAATGTTAAAGTAAAATAAGATAATAAAAACTATAACATGAAAAAATGGTTACCAGATATTTTAAACGTCACATAAAAGTGTGTTGTAGAAGTCAACAAGTCTACACTGAAAAGCCTTTTATTGTTAATTTATCAATCAATCAATCAATCATGACCTGTTCAGAAGTTCTTGGAAAGCTACACACAAAGCAGGCTTACGTTTGTAGTTCCACATCTCCCTGATTATTGTAAATGAAGACTAGTTGTTAAGGGCAGTGGTTCCCATACTTTCTTATGACCCCTTTAAATAGACTGTCATCTCCCTATGGCCGATTGTCACATGTGGGAGAAGGTTGTGGGCCTTTAACTGAAGCAATGATTCTTAAACCGGTCTGTTCCTCATTTCCTCTACATAAATCATAAATTCAGCTCAATAGCGCCCCCTGTTCCCCTTCTTGAGCATCCTCACAGATCCTGCAGTGCTTCTGTGATCCCCAGTTTGACAGTCACTGCAATAAAGAGTGTATTTTATTTCTTTTTTTACTTCTTCATTTGAATTTTTTTGGGGGCATAGAGAGAAATGGATGTACTTAGCTCCTTAGGTTTACCTCATGACTCCTTGAAGGCATCCCAAGCCCCACTTTGTACCTCCATGCAGCCTGCGCAGCACACTCCAAGTATTCTAGATGTTTTAAGTTTTAAGTTTTTACTGTTGTTGCATCGGACGTGTGTGTACCTAATTGTTTTTCGTCTGAGTTCTGACTGCTAATAGGGATGTGTGAAGAATAACACTTTTATCCTCCTGTACAGTTAGTACAGCTCTCAGGATGCCATCTGCACTTGTTACAAGTCTGCAGTATCAAAACGTCCCTGCAACTTGTGATAAAATACCACAATCTGTTTGTTTCCTTTATAGGAGAGGGTTGGAAACTTTCTGGCTGACTTCTATGCAGTGAACGGTCTGGTGCTGGAGTCAAGGAAACGGCGAGAGCACCTGAGTGAAGAAGACATCTTGAGGAACAAAGCCATCATGGAGAGTTTAAGTAAAGGAGGCAGCATCGGTGAGCAGAATTTTGAGGTGAGGAGGAAAGAATTCAGTGTTCTGACTTTATCTACCAGCAGTGAATAGTGCTACCACTCGAGCACTGTGATTATGCCACTGACGGATATTTTGCTGCCCCCAGCCTATGAGGAGGCAGTCCCTCACAGCTCCAGCCCCCAACACAATTTCTTGGGAAGAGTACATAACTGCAGAGCACGGAAAGTAAGCACCTTGTGTTTTCTATGATTTCGTCAGTCCTCGCTGTAATTAGGAATTTAATCAGGGCAGGTAGAAGAAAATGTATATAACTGCTGAGTGTGAAATACATTTTTTTTTTTTTTTGTGTGTGTTTGTGTCTCTTCCCACCTTCAGGCCACCTCATCTTGGCAGAGAGCTTGTGTGTAAAGAAAGCAAGAAGAACTTCAAAGCTACTGTAGCCATGAGCCAGGATTTCCCTCTAGGCATTGAGTCGTAAGTACATCCCTTCCTCCTTAGATCTATTTGTGAAGCTTTCTGTGCAGATTGAGCCTGGGTGGATACACTTGGGATACTAGAAAAGGGTAGTGCAGAGATGAAATAAATCAGATCAGATAATTGGGCCAGGTAGACAAAAGGGCTTCAACTGGTTGTGTGAGGGAGCCACTGATGAGAAGATTACAAAATCAAATGTTCCCCCATCTTCAACAACAACAACAAAAAAAAAAGCATTTCCTTTGATTCAGCTCAGCCACCATGTGAGCTGGGCTTGGTTTGTTTGAAGTAAAAATGTGCTTATTTCTCACTCACTTCCTTTCATGCCTCACTGTATGCACCTGTAACCTTGCAGCTGCACGTCTTTTATGTGTTGAATCTGATTTGGCTGAATTTTTGCACTTGTTCTCAGTGTTTTTGTTTTTCCTTAAGTACTGCTGCTTGGGTTAATAGCTTGGGCCAAATGAATTAGATGTAGATGTTAGGAATTACATGTAATGGTTAACACATTCGCCTTACATGCAAAAGGTTCCCAGTTCGGGACCAAGAGGACGCACAAACCCGGCCTCAGGGAGTCGCAAGCTAGTGTACTCATAGTGCCGGTTCCAAGCCCAGATAGATGGGAGGGTTGTCAGGAAGGGCATCCAACTTAAAATCTGTGCCAAATCGAGTATGAGGATTCATCCGCTGTGGCAACCCATTGGGAAATAAGGGAGCAGCTAGAAGTACATTTCCTTTACTTTTACAAAAGAGAAATAGTAAGGGGTCCCTTTATAAGTTATTTATGCCTGTGACCACTGCACAGGACATTGTACAGTTGCAGTTATTTGATTCCCTGTTAGGATCTTGTACCAAAAGTTTTCTTTTTGCCAAAAGTTGAAAATGGCTTTATCAAAATATAAATGGATGAAGTGTGAACCACAACATGACTTTAAACTTTTAAGACCTTTTAATCAAAGATTTTTCCCAAAAAATATTGTCTTGACTAGAGCGTGACCAATTTATTAACAGGCTGATTTTTAATCGGCGGATATTAGCTATTTGCTGATATATCGGTATCAGCATTTTTAACAGCCGATTAATGAAAATTTGAAAAGTAAAGAAGAGATGGGAGAAACGCCCTTCAGTCATGTTATGAGTGTTGATGTTGCATAGTTTGTCTACCAGAGTGCACTCTGCAACTTCCCTGTTGGCCACAGGTGTTTGGAACAAACACAACAACCAGCTGATCCGAGCAGAGTTGGGCAGAGCGTAAACAAGTAAAAAAAAAAATAATGACAGCTAAAATTTTAGGGAAATCTCTTCATGTTTCATGTGTCTGAAAGAAAAAAAAAATCAGCCGATATATCAGGATATCCAATTTTTAAATCACCAAATATTGGTATCAGTATCGGTCTTAAAATCAGTTGGACTCTAGTCTTGACTAATTGTTTACTGTATGTCAGATAACAGTGAAAATTTTCTAGAACGCAAGATAAAATCATCTTCTTGCCAAAAACACTCCATTTGGTATGAGACATAATGAACTAAACCATCTTTTTAGTTCACTGTGAAGGCTGGAAGCAGTTTTTTGGGGGTATTTTTGTTTGATACATGACTTTATTAAATTATTGTTTATCAAAAAGGTCCTGTTTAATTAATTTAGTCAACTTACATTTTAGCTCTAACAAGCACTGATTTTTTTTAAGATTTTTTTTTTTTTTTTTTCTCCTTCAAAAGTTCCATTTTATTTGTGGCTACAAGTCGTCTTTTGACTAATGAGACTTCGTTTAGAACAAATAAAAAAGACTGAAGAACACTTTAAAAGATAAATTCATGTTACACTCGTGGGATTCAGGCGGGATGTGGTTTGGTTTTTTTCCTGTAATGGATTACGGGCAATGCTGTTAAATATTACTGGAACTTGGTAAAGGCGGTAAATTGCTTTATCTTGTCGACTGAATGAACCTTAATGGAGCCAGCAATAAAGCCCTTCTCTTTATCAAAGCTAATGGTTTTTTAATGTAATTTTTTCCCTTTGCATTTTGTGCTTTTTAATGTTTAAATGTGCTATATTTACTACTCTGCTCATGTTCAGTTTAATGTCATAATTACCAAAAATAGACCAGTGCTCTAGTTGTAGAAATATCATTTCTGCCATAAACTTTTTAACAGTTATTACATCATTTCAAGCCTCCCAGCTCCCCTTAGTTTTCACTCGAACCATCAGTGTGTGTGTGTGTGTGTGTGTGTGAGATGTGGAGTTGCAGAGAATATACTTGGTGTAATAGAAAGCAGTTCGTCTAACCCCAAAGATTAGGATATAAAACTTCTGTTAAAATCAAAGTCTTCATGTGGTTCCCAGCCTGTGGGTCGATCTGTTTCCACCGCAGCCAAAACAATCCTTTTCAAGCATGGCTGATATTGATGAGGTGAAATCAAAAATGTTAACACTGGATTACAAGTATTTGTAATTTCCTGTGAATTCCTCGTTCATGTAAGGGCAATTTGTCCCATAAGGCTGTGTTAATTAGGAGGTTCAGAGGAACTGATTTGTTATCGTCATGGGCATCTGATCAGAATGCAGACGAATACAGCCATCAGTGTTGCTCCAGTGTTTTAGGTTTGTTTTACTTTTAGGTGAAAGGAAGTTTTAACCAACAAAGGGAAAGGACACACATGGACTGCTAACTCAGGATCCAATCAGTGATTAAAAACGTGGTAATAAAGGAGGTGAGGTGTGCGTGAATAAAGAAGGGGGTAAATAAAATAGCAATCTTTACTATAGAATTAAGGTATAGTATCATGTGTGCCCCAAAACGTTAACGTGTACACACAACATAACTTCCTGAGGGTTTCCTTAGATTCCAGCAGAAGCAGAAGACTCTCAGTAAAAAGTACTTAATAGAAAGTAGACCCCGACCGATACAGAATTTTTAAGACCGATACGGACACTTGGTGATTTAAAAATCCGATATATCAGCCGATATTTTATTCTTTCTGACGCACAAAACAGATTTCTCTAACATTTTTTTATGTGTAGTTCTTTATGAGTCCTTACTACTGCAGTTTAAAAATAATAATCTTGTTTTGTTGTCACAACAATTCGTGGATTAATTGTTTACACCCGCCTGACTCTGCTGTGATCAGCTGATTGTTGTTTTTGCAGAGTGCCCTCTCTGGTGGACAAACTATGCAATGTCAACAGTCATAACATGGTTAAAGGGTGTTTCTCCTGTCTCTTCTTTACTTTTTAAATTTCCATTCATTTTTATTTCGTTATAAATGCTGATATATTGGCAGATAGCTAATATTGGCCGGGCTCTAGTTCTTTATAAATGTAAATTCAGTGAATAGATAAATGCAATTGCTAACTTCAAGTACAAATTCCATGAATAAATGAGATCTTTAATCCCTTAAAATTCCATGATAATTTTAAAGGATATGCTTGTTTTTCCTGTTCATACTTGTTATCAGTTTCTTTTTATTTATTTATTTATTTAAGTGATGAGGATGCACTTCAGTGTTTTGTTCAGTTGTAATCAAAAGGTCATTTTATGCTAACATGAGGCTGCAACACATTCATTTAGACGAACCAAGTGAACGTCTTCCTTATAACTGAAGATTTTGCTGCTAAGGAGGGAAACACAACTTTGAAATGACATTAGAAAAAAAATCCCACATCAGCAGGAGAAATTATTACAGCAAGCAAAAGCCTTATCGGCCTTTTGTATGGCACCTGGCCGTTCATTTAAGATCAAATGTGAATCTGTCCTTTAAGAATTATAAATTCAGAAGATCACAACCCATAATAGCTGGAAACTACTATTATTGTTTCTGTTCAAGGTCAAGTGGAGAAAGAGGCTGAAGCCTGTGCCAAGATTCTTAATTCATTCAAGATCACAAATTGCAGTGAATCTCTTTTTGTTGTTGTTGTTCTTCTTCTTCTTAGCTCATCCGGCCAAAGGACCGATGAGTTTATGCCACAGCGACGTGTCCGTCCATCTACAGTTCAGAAAAATCACTACTCCTCCTACAGTGTTGGTCAGATTTTAGTGAAACTGGCACACAATAATCACCTAAATTGTGTTCAAGGTCAAGGTCACATTTGTCATTTTGCAGGCAGTAACCTGTGAATTGTGATGGATCGTGAGCCAGATGAGCTGCTAAGTCACTGATGTTCTGTTTGAGAGTTTGTGAGGTTGTCTGTACCTGACAGGAAATGCTGCAAAAGCCTGTGAAAGAAAACCTCTGACTTACTTTCCTCTGCCTCCAGGTTGCTAAACGTGTTGGAGGTCATAGCCCCGTTCAAACACTTCAACAAACTCAGAGAGTTTGTTCAGATGAAACTTCCGCCTGGTTTTCCCGTCAAACTCGGTATGTGTGGCGAGCTGTCACTGCGTTCCAGTGAGTAGGAGAGTTTCAGGAGCATGGTCACAAAATAAATCTTTTTTTTTTGTTTGTTTTTTGTTTCCTGCCTCACAGACATCCCCGTCTTCCCCACAATCACAGCGACTGTCACCTTTCAGGAATTCCGCTACGACGAATTTGAAGAGTCCATTTTCCTCATCCCCGCTGATTACAAAGAAGATCCCAGTCGCTTCCCAGATCTCTGATCTGTAAACAGGAAATGGCCAGGAAGTTTGGGAGAGTGGAGGCAAAAAAAAAGAGGAATATTGTGTTGTTTTGTTCAGTATTTATTAGCTGTTAAAAGGAAGGAGGGATGGGGGTACTGGTCTTACTGATCAGTGGTTGTTCCATTTGCTGATGGAGCCAAAGCAAATCAATGCAAACAGATGTTACAGAGCGCCACCTCACATGTAGATGTATCGGCAGTCGTTTTTGTGAAATTAATGATAGCTTTCATTGTACTTGCTGATCAACTGAGCAGTTAAATCCACTGCTCTGTGCTGCTGTTCTCTACTCTGAAAGCTGTCAGACGACGCAGCCCAGACTCTTCATCGTCACTATTTTAATATTACCCTCATCTTCAAGGACTGAGAACTGAATTCTCATTCTTGAAACTGCACTGACAAGCTCATCTGTAAATAATTCACATCTGTACTTCACAACAAAAAGAATAGCAAATATAGCTATATCCTCAAACTGTGCTTAATATTCATTTATATATTATGTATTATATATATAGAGAGAGATGAACTCAAATGAGTAACACTGTGTAGCAATACATTTCCAGTACTTAAGAATGTTTTTAACCAGCTGGGATAAGGTTTAGCATAAAAAAAAAAAACCACATTGTTACAGTTCAACATCCAAGCCTTTTCCCCTGTGCAGGGACGCAGTCTCCTGCATTTTCAGGTTAGCTCATGTTACCTCTCGGCTGTCTCCATGTTTGTCGTGATAGTATGAATTCTGTGCTCAGTGTGTGAGTGAGTAATTGTACTGTATCGAGGATTGTTGTATGTACGTCTGTGCGTGGGAGAACCCAGGTGAGATATCAGGTAAACTGTTCTTAGTTTAACACTGCACTGATAAGAAGTATATTTAAGGCATGCTACGGCTGTGTTGGCCTCCTGGATCACATGCATCTTTAAGGTATATTCTCTGTTATACTACCTGCAGACTGGCTGGTACGTAGATTAAGGAGAAACTGAAAATTAGAACACTGACCCTTAGAAAAGCCTTTTAGTGCTTATAAATTATCTCCTTGATGGTACTCTGCATATAATTTTCTTTTTTTTTATATATATATATGTATACATATATAAATGCAAGTAGAGGGAACTAAGCTGTGAAGTTGACCATTGCTGGATATCCCAACTGTCCAGATAAGAAATTATCTGATCCATTGAGCTGTCTCTGGCTTCAGCTAACATGTACTGCAACCATACCTACTTCACTTCCCTTTAAATAAAGCACCAGCATCATGTTTCAACTGACTTTGTGTTTGTGTGTAATATGAACTTTATTATAAATGAAACAAATATTTTGATATACTGGGATTTCTTACCACTTCAGTGTATTTGGGTGTTTTAGGCCAAATGTTTGGCCTGGCAATGTTTCAAAGCAATAAATGTTTTGTAGATGTTATTGTAGCACCTACTGTTTACTAGAGACATGAGGCTAAGAAGGTAGTGCTGGTTCAATCCCCAGATATTAAACAACAAAATAATTGCACCTGATGTCTCATCAGAACGCGTGAAGGCACTTTAAGCAGTCAATAAGACTAGAAGAGGACTGTACATTTACTTTAGTGTTTAGTGCAGCAACTAAAAACTGTATCACTAAACTGTTTTTTATTTTCTATCAGAAAAATGTTTAAATGTACAAGACAATTTCCCAAAGCCTGGGCATCTGTTCAATTTACTCTAAAATGAGGAAAAGAGACTTTTTTTTTTTTTTAAATATTCACAAACCAAAGCACCAATCAACAAATAGCTTCAGCTCATCGGGTTTTTTGTACACTTAATTCCCTAGAAACATTATACCATTTTAAAATCTATCAGCATCACAGTGTAACTTTATGCCATTAAAGATTTTTTCCAGTATCACTGCACCAGATCTACCTGATGCCAGAAGTTATTAGTCAATAGAAATTTCTTCTGGTCATATCTGCCACTGGCCACTTTAGCATCTTTGAATGTAAACATCCTTTCACTACATCATGGCAATATTGGTTCTTTGATGTAGAAATAGGTGGACCTGTAGCTGTAGCTGTTTTTACAAGATCTGAGGATTTTTATATTTGTATCATCAGCCCCAACCTGAGGTAGAAGTTCAAAATTCTCAATACAAAGTCTTAGCTCTTTAAATAGGCTTTAATATATAAAAGAAATCCTTGATAAAACAATCAACTCTCGGATAACAAGAAGCAAAATGCAGTAACTTTGCATTTTGGTGCAGACAGAGGCCTGTGCATCACACCACCCCACAAAACAAAGATGAAAAGGTTCAATATGTGAAGACAAAAATCTGATAACACAAGGTCAAGAAAAGCAAAGCAAGCCTACTTCCAGTTGTAATCTATTACATCTGTAGCAGCAAAGAGCAAAAGACCACTTACAGTAATGTGACAAACCAAGAGAAACGTCAGGGCAGACAATTCAGCATTATACATTTGCAAAAGAGCACACTTCTCTTCTGTGACATAAAGCAATACATTTCAAACAATTCACATTTTAGACTGAGCCCAGGGGGGGAAAACTCGCAGTATTTTCACAACGTGGAGGGATAACGTGGGACAAAACAGGGCGGACGAATCAGTCGCTGACATCCATGTCCTCTTCATGGTGATCGTCAGCACCGTTAACCTTGGCCTGCTTTACGAGGCGCGCTGTGCCGTTACCTTCCACCGACTGAGGAGACAAAGCAGAGTCGTCTGAGTCCTTCCTGTGGTCTCGCTCCTTCTCGCTGTCGTAGCCTTGCTCTTCTTCATCGTAGTCTCTGGTGATCTGTGAAGGGAATCCAATGGATGTGAAATTTTAAAAAGATACAAACTCCCTCCGTCTGGCTAACAGTAGAACAGCAATGCTCATAGCATCTAAAAATAAAAGCTGTTCAGAAAAATACAATACACCAACCTTAACATCCTTCTCTCCGTCTGATTTCCGCTCACGCTCCCGTTCTTTGTCTTTACTCTTCTTTTTCTTGCTGTTGGAGCGCTCCCGTTCATCACGGCTGCGCTCTTTATCACTCCTACGGTCCCGGTCCCTTTCCTTATCCCTCTTCTTTTCTTTTTTGTGTCTGCACAGAATGGAGAGCAACAAGTGCATAATAATGTCAATCAAGAGATATCTGTTTGCTTTTCTTTTTAAAAAATAGTTCAATAGAAACTTAAAATACACAGTCAGTGCAAGCAGGTGGTATAAACGCATTAAACAACCTTCGAGGAGAAGGAGACGGAGAGCTTCTCCTTTTAGGAGACTTCTTAGGAGAACGACTGCTGCTGCGACTTTTCCTGCGTCTCCTGTGGAGCAGAAAAGAACAAAAAAACTAAAGTGGATTAGATGGCTGCAAGGTTGGCACAAACACAGGGTACTAACAAGTGTTGAAATGGAAATGAATGCAGTTTCCTCAAAACAGAAGATGTAGAATTTAATTAACAATTGTCTTAAGTACTGCTTTATTGTCTGTCAAAGCAGTAACTTTGTTTCTCAAATGCTTCTGGTTGTTTTAGCAACTAAGGAGTTAATCATAATCATTATGGAAGTCCATACTTAAAATTGAAATATTACAAA
>VUQI01055892.1:0-11160 GCA_015106735.1 Paratilapia polleni | reverse complement strand
GGTTTTTTTTTTTTTTTTTTTTTTAAATTTTTCATTTTTTTTTTTATTTTTTAAAAATTAAAAAAAACCAAAAAAAAAAAAAAAAAAAAAAAAATTTTGAAAAAAAAAAAAAAAAAAAAAAAAAGTCTTCACACTGAATTTCTTCATATGTTTACCTCATACATCAGAGAAGAGATCCCTTAATTCAACATAATCATTGCAGTGACTTAACTATTGCTGGAATAAATCACACTACTCCAATGAACACTGCCAAGAATATATCACCTGAATGTGTTTTTTAAGTCATGAACCAAACGTTAGCAAGCACAGCTGCTTCTCCAGTTCGGTGTGCCCTCAATTTTCATTTAGACGTTTACTGAAACAAGCGATTCACGTTGGCGGCTTCGCTACTAAAAGCACACAGAGAAAAATTGAGATACACACAACAGAGAGAATTTTAGGGATTTGGCAAGAACACTGTACAAACCATCAGCGTCTACTTACCAAAAAATATTTCAGAGAATTAAGTAGTTACATGCTAAATGGCAATAACAAAATTCAGGCCAGGTGCTGCCTGCATCATCATCTATGTATCCTTACCTGTCACTGCATCGATTAACCAAAACCTGGATAGAGGATGGTGGGTTGTTTATTTTAAAATGTATCATTATTTGCAAAATTCCTCTAATTTTACCTTTCAAATGGCTCAAATTAACAAATACCTCATAATCGTCTCACACTATCTATTCACAAAGAGACATGACCTAAATACGGACACACAACAGTGACAACATTCAAATACAAGAGCAAACTGGAGAGAGAAAATGCTGCAGGAGACAAAACGGTTGGATGGTATTTTCAGCAGGGCCTGGTATACAGGACTGGCTGAGCCAGGAAAAAGAACTGTAAAACACAACAACAAAAGAAAACCACTGTTAAAGAGCATACTGGACCAACATTACGTCATGTCGGTCGGCTATCTCAAGTTATAATGAGATGGAGTTTTATTTTTTTTATAGTTATTAAATCACTCTGGCTAATATTCCCCTTGAGTCCAAAATTACCTCATACTACAAAAAACAAAAAAAAAAAAACTGAATTTTTAAAGTTAGTCTGTGCAGTGTAGGCTACCTTGGCACTGATGTTTCTGCACAACTACAAAACCCAGACCCATGACATATAGCATTATGCCACCAGACCCAAGTAACTGATGTCATTCCAAAGTTTAAAAAAATAAATAAATAAGAAAGGATGAGGCTGGAAATATTCTTCATGTTTCTGTCAACAAATCCAATGAATATCATCTAAGTGTTTCATTTCTACAGCTCAGATGTGGCTCCCAGCCACAATCCCATGTGTTACTGCTAAAATAAGGCCAGAAATGAATCATCTGATTTCTATAGAAGCCAAAGTGATTTCCTTAAAAACTCAGTACTTTAGTATTAGCAGCTGTTACTCAAACATAAGTCCATTTTTGTTAGGGACTATTTTCAGTTGCTGTTTAATACACATTTGTGTATGCTAGTGAGTATTTACTAGAGCAGCATGGTGCCTGTGGCACCAACTCAAAATAAAGTGCATCAGCTACATTTATTCTAATGAACAAACAAGCATTTAATAGTTTGCGGACTTCAGTAGTCTCTGTGTTTTCATGGGATTTGTTTACATTAAAAAGTGATGAATACAGCCAGCCTTATCTGCGAAGGAACAATTTCTTAACCATAAAATGAATGTCCAAGCAGCCCTCAAAAGTGCTGTTAAATAGTGCAGAATATGCACTGTTTAATGTTATGCCCTAGATATCTGAACTTTATACTCTGAACCACGTGGGAAAGACAATTTAGACAGAAGGAAAGAGAAAGATAAGGCAGAGAAAGAAAAGAGGACACAAAAAGAGAGTGGTGGGGCTTGAATGCTTGCTGGCCTTTGCAAATGTCTACAATTCCCTGTTGGCAGGCAGAGGACCACTTTCAGCCATCAACGAGGGGGCTGCTTTTGCCTTCTTCACTACAAAAATTACACACACACACACATACACACACACACACACAAATAACAGAGAGAAGTTTAACAGAGGGTAGTCCAATATAGGGTGAGAATAAAATGCATTTGGTTAAACGTTTTAAGTACATCACTTCTGAACTTTGACGTGCCTGCGGTGCCCACTGCTGTTCCGAGTCCTAGTGTGTAAAGCAGAGTTTGGTATGCTGAACTCTCTAAATGCAGAGCACATTACTGCTTTAGGCACAGACAAAAACTCTGATATGCATTTTCCAAAACAGGTTAACTCCAGGTAACAAAGATTTGTTGTGCCTAAACAGATATGCAATGCACTAAAACAGTTCACCACAAATCTGACAGCAGAAGTCTGCTTTAAACACACAAGCAACGGGAGGAGAATGGCATTACATGTTTCATTCAAAATTATCTTACAAAGGTCATATAAGCGTGCCACGGTGAGTTCACTCAAGACGAGACAGAAAAACTCCTTTTTACCCACTTGCACTGACACAATTCAAGAGTTATGCCTGTCAATCAACAACGAGCCCTCATACAAACCTTCAGCAAATGGGACCACGATCAGCGCTCTGTCCACAAACACGGTGTTAGTCAGATGCTGAGACACTCCCACAGACTCTGGCTCCTGGAACTTCACAAAGCACACCCGGGATGTCACCGGCATCGGAGAATCACTACAGAGGATGCAAAAAAGACATGAAATTAGGCAAAATTGCAATCAAAAAATCATCTTTTTTCATCCTGTTTCGACAACTTGACGTGTGTCCAATTGCACCCACAAGCTTTGTTATGCACTGAAGGGTGGATTTGGAGCATGACAAATACAGTATATACCAGAGTACACATCAGGCAGAGTTTGAGGTATGTTTACAACACCACCTTCAAAACAAAAATCTACTTAATACAACTTTCCTGTTCCCAAATGTGCCCTTAAAAAGCAAGGATCCAAACTGTTATTTGGCTTTTCGATTATTAATTTTAAAAGAAGCCAATTCACTGTAGGCTTTTGGAAAGATTCACTTCTTAACTATAATAAAACGATTAGAAAAACTGATGGTTATGCACCAAGTTTAAATCATGACAGTGAAATTGTAACGCTGTACAAAAAAATATTTAAGAGACTTCAAAGTTTTTCACGAGACAGTGAAAGTTGTTTTTTTTTTTTTTACTTCCCTCATAAATTTGATATAGGAGTATTTTTAATCTAATAATTCTTAACTTTTGCTACGTTTCCTCCCATGGTAAAAAAAAAAAAAATGAGACCGTGTATGCTTTGAGAAACAAAATACCAAGTTAACGTTAGGACCCAAATAAACACAGAGGATATTTTCATTTACTAACCCAAAATAAGCGTTGCTGTCCGTGTTTAAGAAATAATTAGACCATCAAAGACATAAACCAGATTAACGTTTAGTACATGAGGCCAGACAGAGACATTATAAAAGACTCTGCGTCAGGTTACTGGTAGCTACATTTCTGGTTAGCATGAACTTACGCGTCCGTAGTAGTCTACTGAGAAAATCGTCCACACAGTCTGTGACTACATTATCATAAATGTTAATAATTCCACAGATAGTTAGTCAACTCACTCTGGTGGAAATAACTTTAGCTCTTCGATGGTTCCCAGAAAACCGAACAGTGTCCTCATCTGCTCCGATGTTGTGCTCGGTGACACGTTCGTCACCTGCACCACCTTCGTCGTGTAATTCATTTTCCCGACTTTAAACGTTTTAAAACGCAGCACAACAGACAAACACTAATCTTAAATCACAGTAACGCTCATCCACCGGTTACCTAATCAGGCTGTTTTTAAGTAATTAGCTGGGTATGTGTTAACTAGCGACTACAGCAATCTGTAGCATTTCGCCGCCATCTTGGCAATTATTGAGTGAAGTGCGCATGCGTATAGTTAAACTGGTGGTGTGAAAGTAGCGTTAATTATTAAAACATCACATCATGAAATTTGGAGGTTAATTTTTCCTCATTTAAGTGATCGACTGTCTTTTACACCAGCGTGCCCAAGTCTAATATTATGTAGAAAGAGTTTTGACCTGCAATTAATGACCAGCAGAGGGCGCCCTCTATTTTCATACAGTAACAGGTACGTGGCCGAAGAGGCTCATTGAGTATTGATAAGAGTGTTGGTAGAAGCTGAACTACAGCAAAGCTACTTACTGTATAAATCTAGTTCGGTTACCTAAAGCTACTTAGAAAAAGTAGTTCAAACTACATTTTTAAAAACATTTGAGTTTAAGAGTTAAGAACACAATGCAGAATAATAAATATCCTGGACAATGAGACATTTATATAACATAAACAATAAGCACGTTTTGTAGTACTACTTAATCTAGAATAAGATTACGATAATATAAAATACTGAATAAAAAGAAAATAAAAAGTACATGACAGCAAACAAAAAAAATGCCTAGTCTTGAGAATTTTTCTCAGCTATGCCTCCAGAAACTCAGCTACATTTAGATTTTAACAAAAACATACATCAATAACAAGGGCAAAAGTGAGTCATTTTGATTATCAACATACATCTTACTGATAACACCTTTATAATATTAATCAGTAACATTTAAAATCCAGCACCTTCACTTGTAGTGGAGTATTTACAAAATAAGATAAGACAAGACGTACTTTATTTATCCCATATCTGGGAAATTATTTTGTTACAGCAGTTGAAATGATGATGATAACAGGCTAATAATAATAATAATAATAATAATAAAAAATAATATATTAATAATAAAAAATAAATGTACAAAATAATATTAATAATATATTATTATTATTACCTGGCAGATGGTTCTCTGTCAGGCAGATATATTGTAATACAGAGGGTGATAGCATGTGATATCAAAGATTTCGTGTATCTGTCCTTGTGGCAGCAGAGCTGAACCAGTTTGTTAGAGAAGGTGCTTCGCTGCCTGTCCAGTAAGTGGTGCAGAAGGTGGTCATGATTATCCATGATGGACCAGAGTTTGTTCACGGCCTCAGAAGTGTCCATTTTGCAGCCAATCACAGAGCCGGCCTTTATTATCAATTTATTCAGTTTGTTGGTGTCACCAGCTCCGATGCTGCTCCCCCAGCAGAACACAGCAAAGTACTCTGCGCTCGCCACAACTGACTGATCTCCAGTATTTTGCTGCACACATTGAAGGATCTCAGCTTCCTTAGGAAATAGAGCCTGCTCATCCCCTTTTTGTATACAGCCTCTGTGTTGGTCTTCCATTTCACCCTGTTGACAATGTGGATGCCCAAGTACTTGTACTCCCCCACAACATCAACATCCTGTCCCAGGATAGACACGGGTCGTGCAGCCGTCCTCTTCCTTCTGGCAGCCTCTTCAATCTCTCTGGTCTTATTCACATTCAGAAGCAGATGATTCCTCCCGGACCACTCCACAAAATCATCCTCTAGTGCTCTGTACTCCGCCTCCTGCCCATCACTAATACATCCAACCACTGCAGAACTGTCAGAGTATTTCTGTAGGTGGCATGACCCGGAGTTGTACTGAAAGTCTGAGGTATGCAAGGTGAACAGGAATGGAGACAGCATAGTCCTGTACTGCACATCACCAAATCAGACAGAGCACTGCCCAATCTCACATACTGCGGCCTGTCTGTCAGGTAGTCAGTAATCCATGAGATGGTGGACGTGTTTACTGGCATTTCCTGTATCTCAGAAGCAGCAGCTGAATTGTGTTAAATGCACTTGAGAAATCAAAGAAGGTGATCCTCACCATGCAGCCGTTACTATCTAGATGGGAGTAAATATGAAAATGGAAGTAATGTGAAGACTTCTTCCACTGATGTGTATAATCTAGAAAAAGCATTTTAGATTAACTTTATATTTGCTGACTTTCACTAAACTGCATGGTTTAAATGACTTTAATCAATGGATGCAGTTGGTTAAGTTGTCTGGAGATGGATCTGATAGGCGATAATGACCTGCAGACAGGATGGGGTTGTACATGTGGTTGACAGTCAGAGAAAAAAAAAACATCTAAGTGAATTTTGCAGTAAGATTGCTTTCCAATGAAGCTGAAAGTAGTTGCAGGATGTGTAAATCTGAAGTGTTTGTTCCAATGGTTACAGCTCTCTGCCACAAAAATAAAAATCTACACTGCAAAAACTCCTGATCTAACCAAGACTTGCTGTAAAGTCTTACTGATCTTGTTTTGAGAATAAAATACTATGCAAGAGCATACTTTACAACATTATTAAGACTGGTAATGGGTAAATTTTAAAGTTAAAAAAAAAAATCAAGCTAAATTACAGTCACAGACTCTGCCTGAGGCCGTATGGTGTTTTTAACACTGTTTTTAGCTGTGAGAGCTTGTTTAAAGACTACACAGTAATAACAGCTAAATGATAACACTTTGGATTTGGTAAGTCATATTACTATTCCAGATGTTGCTGTTGTGTCAACATCAACACATCTGGTTACAAACCACTATCCAATCATAGTTATCAACACACCACACTCCTTCCAAACCTCCTCCAGTATAGTTATCATATTTCCATTATTAAACGCAATGAAATAATAAAGGATGTTTTTTAAATTCATTGTAAACAAAAACAAAAAACAGCTTTTCAGCATCTATCTACTCTGTTGCCTGAATAAGATAGGGTACAGCAACATCATACGCTACAAGATCTCTTTTCAAACCCAGAGTCTCATTAAGCTGAAATTATAATGAGCAGTCTAGCACCTAGTTTTTAGTTCAAAGACAAGTACTGTCTCATTTGCACTGGCGATATCATCAGAGACCTTTTGCTGCTTGTTACCACTGAGATTAAGCCACTTTACTGTGACTGCATATCAGTATCCTATCAGTACTCAAAAAGTCTTTGCTTCAGTGTGCTCGATATTTGTCACTTTTGATGCTCAGTGTGAACATTGTTAAACACTCTGCAGGCCAGCTAAGGTGAAAGGGTGTTCTTTAAGAACTTGTGTAGTAGATTTTTTTCACTCACATTAGGAAAGAAGAGCTGACAGGCTTTGTGTTTATTTGACTTGTTTCTAGTCTGCAAAACAAGTCAGATCAAGTGTTTGTTTCTTATATTCACTGCTTTGGGTACTGATTTAGTTTGATGTGTGGCTGACACCGAATACTGACCACTGTGATTATCACTGTGGAACTCAGTCACAGATCCTTTGTTTCTTTTCTAACAGATTATCACAACAATGTTTTGTATTTCCCATTCATTCAGTTCACATGTGTTGGCTGGGGCAGCTACGTCACAGCACTGCGTGACAGTGACAAAACCTGCTTGTGGCACAGCTCTCCCTCTCTTCTAATGGTGTTTTTTCCCAGGAGAAACAATGCAGCGTTTGTCTTCAGGCTAATCCTTTTCACCTGGATTATAGCAGCGCTGAGACAAGCAAGTTAAGGCATTTTGTGTTCAGGCCAAAGAACAACTGACCACATTTCATCTGAGTAGCATTTTGTGCAACAGTCATTGTACAATAACACCTAATGATAGCAGCAAAGTGCCACTGTTTCACTGAAAAACATTGCTTAATCAAACATAAGGTGGCATTATTTTCCTTAAATACCAAAAGTTTTTTGGGCAAGTCTAGTTTTAATCCCAATGGTTCTTTCTATAAATACACACTTTAACCTTAATCCTACTGACTGGGGCACACAAAGACCCCAGAGGTATACTTTTGGGCATATCAGGGACTTTGTTTTATCATTTTATGTTTTCATGACTTTGCTAATTAATTTGTTATTAATGACTTCCTATAATTTTTTTCTGTTTTAATACCAACCAGTCAATCAATCTCCAACAAGACAAATACAATTAAATAGTGTTCAAAGTTCAAATGGCAGTGGGTTTATGTTGCTTATTTCATTTTGGGGTCAAAATTATCCTGATTGGTTTCCTCACACAGAGTCCTGTGAAAAAGAAAGTTTTCATAGGACTCTGTGCAGTCCTGTGAAAAACTAAGTATACCCCATGATTCAGTAGCTTGTAGAACCACCTTTAGCAGCAATAACTTGAAGTAATCGTTTTCTGGATGACTTCACCAGTCTCTCACATTGTTATGGAGGAATTTTGACCCACTCTTCTTTACAGTGTTGCTTCGGTTCATTGAGGTTTGAGGGCATTCGTTTATGCACAGCTCTCTTTAGGTCCCACCACAGCATTTTAGTCGGGTTGAGGTCTAGACTTTGACTGGGCCATTGCAACACCTTGATTCTTTTCTTTTTCAGCCATTCTGTTGTACATTTACTGTTATGTTTGGGATGATGGTCCTGTTGCATGACCCAATTTGGACTTAGCTTCACCTGTCAGACAGATGGCCTCACATCTGACTCTAGAATACTTTGGTATGCAGAGGAGTTCATGGTCGACTCAATGACTGCCCAGGTCCTGTGGCTGCAAAGCAAACCCAAATCATCTGCCCTCCACCATTGTGCTTGACAGTTGGTGTGAGGTGTTTGCTGTGTTTGTGTTTCACCAAACGTGGCACTTCATTATGGCCAGACATCTCCACTTTCGTCCCATCTGTCCAAAGGACATTGTTCCAGAAGTCATGTGGTTTGTTCAGATGCAACTTTGCAAACCTAAGCCGTGCTGCCATGTTCTTTTTTAGAGAGAACAGGATTTCTTCTGGCAACTTTTCCAAAAAAGCCATACTTGTTCAGTCTTTTTCTAATTGTACTGTCATGAGCTTTAAAATTTAACATGCTAACTGAGGGCTGTAGAATCTGAGATGTAGCTCTTGGTTTTTTTTTTGCAGTTTCTCTGAGCATTGCACAGTTTGACCTTGGGGTGAATTTGCTGGGACATCCACTCCTGGAAAGATTGTGGCATTGTGTTAACACACAACTGAATGCTCCAAACCAGCAAACTGTCAAAACTTCTGCTTTTATAGAGGTGTTCACACTTGCTGATGATCAGTTAATCAAGTGCATTTGATTAGCAGCACCTGGCTGCTACTTACCCTCTTAATTCCTATGGAAGCAGTAAGGGTCCACTTAATTTTTCACAGGACTGCATAGAGTCCTGAACTGTAGTTGGGATAAAAGCTGCAATTTATATTAGAAAAGTGTATATTTTTATCTTACATGTGCAAAACAGCTGCAATGTGGGTCAGTTTCTATATTACTTCATGTTTAGTTAGGACTCTTGCTCTTCCTCCATGATGTTTTGTTGCCCTAAATATTGCATCAGTGTTGAAATAAACTAACAGTGACTCAGCATAATTTTATTTTAACACGAAAATCAGGACGGGGGGGGGTAAATCCCATGCACAAATGCAACTCTTTTTCCAAACATCACTTTCTGCAATACATATTCTCTGCAATAAATCCGGGTTCAAAGGGACAGCCATTGAGTCACCCAGAGGATATTGGCACAATGGCATTCTTGTTCCCCATGTGACATGATTGGCTAGGACAAAGCTTTACAGTGCAGATTACGTAGATTGACTGTGAGGAGGACCAGACGAATAAATACCCCCAAATCCAGTGGGAGATCAGAGGCTTCCAGTTCAGAAGTGACCAGAGGTTTTCTTTAGAGTTTGCTTTGTTAAATCTACAGCAAGGAGGGACCATGGTCAGCCGGTGAGTTTTGAATGAATTTAAGTGTATCTTGTATTTAGTATTACATTACATAAAGATAACAAGTAGTGCGGTATTTTTTAAAAATTGGATTAATTTAGTGGCAGGTTTGTTATGTGAAAACTGTGATTTTTTTTTTTTTAATTAATTAATTGAATGCATTTTGGAAATGTATCTAATTGATTATTTAGGTCTTTCATAGACATTTCTTTAACTTAACCCTGTGACCTTTTCACAGTAACTTGAACAATCAGTGTGTCAGCAGCAGATTAAGTTCCTGGACCATGCACGACTACAGAAATGATGTGTCGGAAATGCAAACATTACTGAAACTAATAGATATGTACTTTTAACCTGCTGAAAATCCATCAGCTGTGATTTCCTTGGCTGCAGTGTCTCTTGATGGCTTTCCTTTTTTGATAACAGATTTGAACACCCAGCTGGTGGCTACAGGAAGCTTTTCGAGACATGTGAAGAGCTGTCTGAGCCGCTTCCTACAACAGTCACAGGTTTGTTTACATCTTTCAGACAGAAATAGACCACATGAAAATAACTCTTTGACATTCACATACCAACTGCACTGTTCTGGAAATGTAATTTCTAGTTTATAACCCAATACATTAATAACTTTCTCTGATCCATGTTCGTTGGGCAGGTCGGATTCCTTCATTTCTGAAGGGAAGCCTTCTCCGTTTGGGACCTGGGCTTTTTGAGATTGGAGATGAACCTTTCTATCACCTCTTCGATGGCCAGGCCCTCATGCACAAATTTGACTTCAAGAATGGCCAGGTCACCTACTACCGGAGGTAAGACTGTCATTGTTCAGGCTATCTGCATTAGTGTCACATATCAATTCAATTCAATTTTATTTATATAGCGCCAAATCACAACAACAGTCGCCTCAAGGCGCTTTATATTTTAGGGTAAAGACCCTACAATATTAGACAGAAAACCCCAACAGTCAGACGACCCCCTATGAGCAAGCACTTGGCAACAGTGGGAAGAAAAAACTCCCTTTTAACAGGAAGAAACCTCCGGCAGAACCAAGCTCAGGGAGGGGCAGTCATCTGCCGCCACCGGCTGGGTATGAGGGGAAACAGAAGAGAGCAGAGGGAGACAGGACAAAAGACACACTATGGGAGAGAGACAGAGTTATAATAACTAATCATTAAATGCAAGTGGTGTATGAACACATGGAGAGTGAAAGGAAGTGATGAAGAGGAAGTGCTCAGTGCATCATGGGAAGCCTCCAGCAGCCTAGGCCTACTGCAGAGTAACTAAGGGATGGTTCAGAGTCACCTGATCCAGCCCTAATCCAAACTGGGAGCTGGTTCCATAGGAGGGGGGCCTGAAAGCTGAAGGGTCTGCCTCCCATTCTACTTTTAAATACAATTCTGGATTTAACAGGGAGCCAATGAAGAGATGCTTATATGGGAAAAATATGGTCTCTCTTTCTAGTCCCTGTCAGTACTCTCACTGCAGCATTTTGGATTAACTGAAGGCTTTTCAGGGAGCTTTTAGTACAACCTGATAATAATGAATTACAATAGTCCAGCCTAGAAGTAATAAATGCATGAACT
>VUQI01055889.1:0-19628 GCA_015106735.1 Paratilapia polleni | reverse complement strand
TGACTGCATTGTGCCAAGTGTAAAGTTTGGTGGAGGGGGGATTATGGTGTGGGGTTGTTTTTCAGGAGTTGGACTCGGCCCCTTAGTTCCAGTGAAAGGAACTCTTAATGCTTCAGCATACCAAGACATTTTGGACAATTTCATGCTCCCAACTTTGTGGGAACAGTTTGGGGATGTCCCCTTCCTGTTCCAACATGACTGCGCACCAGTGCACAAAGCAAGGTCCATAAAGACATGGATGAGCGAGTTTGGTGTGGAAGAGCTTGACTGGTCTGCACAGAGTCCTGACCTCAACCCGACAGAACACCTTTGGGATGAATTAGAACGGAGAATGCAAGCCAGGCCTTCTTGTCCAACATCAGTGTCTGACCTCACAAATGTGCTTCTGGAGGAATGGTCAAAAATTCCCATAAACACACTCCTAAACCTTGTTGAAAGCCTTCTCAGAAGAGTTGAAGCTGTTATAGCTGCAAAGGGTGGGCCGACATCATATTAAATCCTATGGATTAAGAATGGGATGTCACTCAAATTCACACGCGTGTGAAGGCAGATGAGCGAATACATTTGGCAATATAGTGTATATATATATATATATATATATATATATGTGTGTGTGTGTGTGTGTACATACACACACACTCATTTTTCTAGGAAAATAGGAAATAAGTGCAGTGATTTATTTGAATGTGCAAACATACATGGATATAAGGCAGTATATAAGGTAAAAAACTGAGTTTGTACAGTTCTAACATGCTTGAAAGTCAATATTTGGTATGACCACCTTTATATACACAGCCTGAACTCTCTTAGGCGAGCTTTCTTCTAAGTTCTTTAAGTAGTCTTCAGGAATAGTTCTCCAGGCTTCTTGAAGGACATTCAAAGCTCTTCTTTGGATGTTGGCTGCCTTTTGTTCTCCATCAAGATGATCCCACACTGCTTCAATAATGTTGAGGTCTGGGGAGGCCACTCCATGACTGATAGTGTTCCATTGTGTGTTTTTTCTATCCAGGTATGTTTTTACTGCATTGGCAGTGTGTTTTGGATCATTGTCATGCTAAAAAATGAAGCTGTTGCCAATCAGATGCTTTCCAGATGGTATTGCATGGTGGATCAAAATCTGACTATACTTTTTCTGCATTCAGAATTCCATCAATTTTGCCAAGACCCTGAACACCAGTGTCTGAAATGCAACCCCAAAAAATGACAGATCATCCACTGTACATACTGACGATGATTTGAACCAAAGTTTTCAAATTTGATTCATCACTCCATAAGACCTGCCACTGATTTTCAGTCCAGTTCTTGTATAATTTGGCATATCTCAGCCTTTTCTCCCTGTTTCCCTTCCTTAAGAATGGCTTCTTGACAGCCATCCTTCCACTGAGACAATTTCTGATGAGGCTTCAGTGAACAGTAGATGGATCAACTGAAGGACCAGATGCATCTCTCAGGTCCTGTGTCAGGTCTTAGCTGGATTTTCTTTTCCTATTTCTTAAGGACATGACTTTCAGATACTGTTCATCTGATTTAGACAGTTTTCTAGGCCTTTCATTTCTTCTTTTGTTCATCCACTTGTCACACTGCACACTAAGCTGAAATACCATGTTTTCAGCTAATAGTTATTTGAGAATCAGCTTGTTGGTGCAGAGATGCTATTTTATGTCTGTCAAACTGTTATCTTTAGCATTTTTCATAGAATCAACTAAAGAAATGGGAACAAATTATGTGTTTTTGCGACAGGCTGCTTGTAACAAAGTGCCTAAAGATCCAATTTAAAACGTTTTTTTTTTTCTAAGTTGTCTGTTATATGTAGACACAACACTGGTTCATCCCTTGAGTTGGGTGCTTTTTTTATGCTTGAATGATTCATAGGTCAGTGAGTGTTAGGCTTAACAAAAAAAAAAAAAATGGTCAAATGCAAGGATTGGACTGAAAATATGTGGAAAAACTTTGAAAGACCTTCATAAAGCCTGGAGAACTATTGCTCAAGACCACTTTAAAAAATTACAAGAAAGTCTGGGTCCTTGGAAGCAAAATACAAACAAATGTGGAGTAGCTCAAGAGTTTAGCACACTACTGTACATTCAAACTGCAACAAAAACCTGATACCTATGAACGGATTTCTTAGCCAGGAATTTTTAAAATTTCAATTCAACTTTGACATCGATGTTTAATAAGCACTAATATCTCAGTAATAAGTGCAAAAATTTGTAAGCCAGTGTGGGAGTTGAGAGCAGTATGCAACAAGTTCTCTATTATGAGATAATTCAGCCTTTCCATAATACATTTGTAGTCTGTATTATGAGGTGAATTTCTGCAAATGTTCTTGAAAACAACATGATAACACATGGACAAATGTCCCTTCTACTTGATATTTGATATCTATAAGATAAAGCTGATATTCACAGTTTGGCCTGAGGCTGGCTCCAACCCTTCATTAATATTCCATGTGTTCACTGTTGTTCTTTCCCATTATTTCCAAAGCAGACCTTTGGGAATCTTTCAACAAGTGAGGTGAGTGTGTGGGCTAGTGTCTGTTTCAGATAGTGCTCTTTCATTTGCAACAGTGTGTCATACATGCCATTTTTAGGAGATTTAACAGCCCCAAATGTCTCTCAAAATACTACAATGTAGACACTGATCAGGACCATGTAGCCTGTCATTGAGACTCACATTCCACTGGTGGGTAATGGGATTTCACAGCCAACAGTATGATGTCACTGAAACAGTAGATCCCACTTGAAATATTGATTTATTAGTCGACTTTGAGTGGAAGGGTGTAAAAGCTATGAAATAAGTTGAAAAGCAAGACAAAGCTTGATTTCTTCTCAGCAAGCCTGCAACACTTTATATGAAATTTTCTCTCAATAAAGGCTCCACTTTTCACCTCCCTCGCAGACAGCAGGTCTTTCTTGTGAGTAAGGTGGTATGGATTGATAAAGAGAAGCAGAGATTAGATACAGAACAGGACACTTCCCACCACTGTAGCAAGTGAACGAAGCAAACAAGCAAGTTGAAGCACACACATGCCACACAGCTGCCCTCTATGATAAGAAAAAGAGGTTGGTTTCATTTCTATAATTAATTTGCCATTCCCTCTATACCCCCTGGTGGAGCCAACATGAAAGCTGGTCTGAAAGCACACTTGCTAACACATCCATTAGTCTATAAGGAGGATCTTGTTTCTTCCAGCTAAAGTCTCTTCTCATGGGCAGAGCCACTATTCTAGCCCTGCCTCATTCATATGAATTACTCATGCCCTTTCAGCACTGTTTAGACCCTTGGGTCCCCATAACAAACTTGCCTGAACCAACAAAGGTACAGTCCTGCCTCCAACTGAAGGGCAAAGTATGCATTTTAAAATCCATATTAGAGAAACCAGTCTCATTAGCATGAACCTGAATAACTGACTTAGTAGCACAATACTGTGGTAATTCTCTTTTACAAATATATGCATTTGCAATGCAGGAAATTCCCAAACTAGTGTTTTTCCATGCATATTTAATTACTCTTGATTCATGGTGACCATAGGGAATATCTTCCATTATGGCAAGATTTATATAAAAGGTTACAAGGACACACATTCTATTAACATCCTATTAATGTTTCAATTATCATTTAGCAAAATGTTGAGAGAGGGAATCTGAGATCAATTAAAATGATTTATTTTCAACACAGACCTGCATTGAAAAAGAGCAGGAGGAGGGCCTGCAGCCTCACATTCCTTCAATACAAAATAGTTTGTCGCCGGTTCTTTTGAGTGAGACCCACCCTTGACCAACCCCCATTCAGGCTCACTGATAGCTCACGCTCTAGTGACCTCATTCTATCAAAAGGGCTTGCAGCTGCTCTTGCCTCATTATGACCAACTATTCTATTCACTAACCTCTAGTGGAGGTTCACCATTGAAGTAGGTGACAGCCAACAACATGTCTGACACACTGAGGTAACATTCCAAATCTCATATTGAAGTCTGCTGCTATTCTTAAATACCAGAAGTTTAACAAAAATGTAGCAAAACATTAGTCAGTTAATGATTTAAATTGTAAATAACAGGGGCATTTGTGTGAGAAGGCCTTATTTTTGTTTATGTTTAGTTCAGTGACGGCACCCACATCTACATAGTAGGATTTTCACTCTCTTTGGTCCACTGCAGTGTGCCAAGATTATTTTAATTCAGGCGTACAACTAAAGTTCACATCACAGCGCTAAAATGTTTTCTCTAATTTTGTATCAGTGAAAAGTAGGTGAATTGGTCAAGACTTTAGAGTCACAAGGTAGAGAAATTCAGTCTAATATAGAAAAAAGCTTTTACTTTGACAGCTGATCTCAAAGTTGTTAATCTAAAACTATTAATTATCTTAAAGGAAAAGTGCTACTTTTTTATTAGTATTTAGGCATTTGCTCAATTGGGTTTTTTTATATCCGCTCTAGGCCACTTGCCAGACAGATAATGGTTTGTTTCTCAGATCCACACCTGAGCAAGATGATTATAATCGCTGCTGGAGAGAAAACCTATCAGCTCAGAGTTGACTTCCCTAGCCTCATATGTGTCACCACACCACATCTGCACAACTGCCAACCTAGGCCTGGATGTAGATTTGAGGTCCTTGATGGATTCTGGCTAGCAATGCACTGTGGATCTCAAGTTCAGACTTTGCCACTCTTAAGTTATTGCTGCAGTCACAGTCATTTGAAAGTGGCAAGCTCCAAGAATGGGATATCAGCTCAGAGGCTATAGTGTGAGGCCAGAGGAAGTTTTTAGAAATTATAAGAAGTCTCAGAGATGTATTTTTCTGGTCAAAAGGTACGGCTATCTGAACAAAAGAATAACCTTTTGCTATAGCTTCATGTTGTATAGAAGAAGTTAGTCTTTGTTGCAATGTGAAGCCGGCTTGGTCACGCTATCAATAAGAAGACTGATTACCCTCTCCATCTCCCCACCACAACCACATCTAACAGGCTTGGCCAGTGGCCACTTTCTTTTGTGGTAGCCACAATAAAACTCTGATCACTACTGAAATGAGTGGCTCAAACAATAGTCTACAGTCACTGAGCACTACTGAGCCCTCAGTGACATGGGAAGCAGCATCTGCCACATTCCCCCAGCAAGCTTTAATTGGAAGTGATGCTAGACAGATCATATCATAACCATTAGTGATGCCCTGATAAAACTGACCTGGGAGCTGCTCTGTAAAGCCTCTTTGTCCGAAAAGGGTCCAATGAGCCCCTGGACCAGACAGCCTGCCATCTCCAGCAGCAATCGCAGCCTGACCTTAGTCACCTCTCTCAGCCCTTAATGCCCAGGATGCTGGCTCTGGGGCTGTGGAACAGGGGCAGTTGACCTCCCCCTCTCTAGAAGATAAAAATCCTGATAGCAGGGACTAGAAATTAAAGACTGTGGCCTTTGAAAGCCTCCATTATTGTCAGAGGGAGCACAGCAATGAATCTCACGAGCCTCTCCATGGACATGCATTATCAGAGGGGTGATTGTTTGACCTAAACTCTCTCCCTGGCAATGATTTATTTTACCCTGGCACAGGTACATTCTCTGACCTCTCTGTCCTCTTGCAGTGACTGAAAACACCTGATTTTTAATTTATTTATTTTGAATATTAGCTCATAAGTGGTATAAACACAATTTCTAAAGAAGAATTGAGAATCTATTTCTTTAGTCCATCTCAATCTGTTTTCTGTCTCTGTGGAATGATGCTTTTTACAGGAATATACTGGGGACTAAAAAGATTGGATCAATTGTTCCGGTGCTGTAATTCAGAAAGATGGATTGCGGTCCAGCGTGAGACCAAAATGTGCTGTGAAAAGCTAAAACCAAAGGAGCATGTCACTTCAAATGTCAGCTCTCCTGGTTAAAACTATTCTCTTGTCTGGTTGCTTGCAGACATGAGAGTAGTTTTCCAAAATATGCAATATCTTCAAAAACCTTTGCAGGAGTGAGAGGTCTTTGTTATTTTGAGTGTTCCTAGCTATTGTTCTGTTTCTTGTGATCTTTTGACAACAAACTACACAAAATATAAACTGAGTGTTTTCAAACACTTCGGCACCTTTTCCTTTTTATCTTCGTGACTCATACTGTAATGCTATTCAAACTGGTTCATTGATCATTTACTAAACAGTTGATGGCATATTGATTTTAGCCTTTTTGTTTTTTAGCAACTACGTAACAGCATTTTAGGTAAACTACACAGATTACATGGTTTTATTGCTTGTTTCTTAGTTCACCGTTTTATATGGACTACCAGGGGAAATGATACATCCATTGTGTGCAGATAAAGCAGAATGGAACAGTAAAAATAATCTTCGTGATAGGCAGGCCTGCAAAACTCAACACTCTTCAGCAGTCACTGAGCTAATGGAGAATGACTATGAGAACATTAAAGCCATCACACAGTAGTTTTTGCCGTATATCCAACACTGTTAGTTCTAGTTGGCCCTCATCAGCTGTCTTTTGGCCAGTTACAACATGCTAAACTGAACTGTCAGTTGATGAGAGAGAGAGATGTCTTGAACACTCATTCACTGTCATTTCTCAGTGGTGTCCTTCTGCCTTTTCTTTAATTGTCATACAAGCAAACAACCCTTTTCTGAAAACCAGCCAACTGGGACTTTCCTGACCATTTAGTTGACAGCTGTTTCTTGAGCACAACACAAAAAAGATGAAACAAACTGCATTGAAAAATATGAGTTTTTAATTGTGGTTTACTTATTGAGGAGATGTTTTTTTTTTTTTTTTTCTCAGGCAGGAGCAAAACACGTGTGCATGTTAACTGTCCATCAGACACTATCCATTCTGTCAACTATCCTGGATTAAATCCACTATCCAGGATTGAACAAAGCTATGGAAAATCTGCCTTTGTCAACACTAGCTCTTTGAGGTCAAATGTCAAATGTGTGAGTGGCCCAAGTTGAATAACTTCTGTTTAAGAAACTTAGTATTGGAAACTCTTCACATGAACAGAGCATAAATTTCAACTATGGTCACTGTCAGCTGTACCACAAAAATCACTCTAAATGAATGGGCAGAATGGACACACTATGGCATGTATCTTTTCGACAGGACACTCTGCAGCTGCATAATGGAGAAAGACGTGTTTCGAGTATACAGATCAAATGTCATATAACATGATGCATAACAATTACTCTTTTTTGTTATTGTTTCCTCTACTGTGACCTTGTTTACCTGTTTTTGAAGTTCTCTCTTTTCTTTTTTTCTTTTTGTTTTTTAGTTGCTACTCCTTTAGTACCAGTGATATGCTATTGAGAATTACAATCTCATCTACACTTATGAACACATAACAATGTAGCAAAAACATTTTGCAAATTCATTAAAAAGTAAAAGCAGGAATCTTTCATTTACACACACTTCTGGTCAGTGCATTCTGTTTCTCCTTTATTTTTAGAACCTGACTGGATTCCACTTGTACCAAATTGAGTCAACTGGATTTAGTTTAAAAAGGAAGACACCTTACAGCACTATAAAGGGTGGAGAAAAAAATTAAGAGGTCTGAATCCTTCCCGAAGTGACAAGTTATATTGAGTTTTCCATCCCACCATAGCCCTACACACCTAGTTATCTACCTAAATCTTCTGTGTCTCACATTGGGGAAAACAGGCATATGTTTTAAAGGCAAATGTTGCCTAATTAAACATGTGCTCTATGTCCCTGCTGTCAGAGCAAACAAAGTGATATGATGTTAAACAGTACTAAAGATAATTGGCTGGTAGAAGGAATTTAAGAACTACTTGTTTTGCCATGCATATCACTTGATTAATTTCCCTTTAACCACACCATGGCATTTTTTTCTGAGCTCCAGTAAAGGACACAAATAAGTAAAATCTGATTTTAAATACAGGTTAATAACACATAAATTACTCATTTTTATTAGAACATTGAACTGCAAGACTGATTTTGGTCTTTTGTACTACAACTGAAAGAGTAATGGAACCAGAGGAGATTTATGTTTTACTACTTAATCTTAGCATTTCAAGTGAGTATACATTATACGTCACATAATGACATTCATACTATGACATTCATAGGAATCTTAACAAAGTAAATTAATTATATAGGTCAGTAATAATGATCCTTGACTATAACCATGCTCAAATTATCAACAAATAAGGAATATTAACATGCAGATAAAGTACTGACATATGCATAATATTTGCACAGGGCTTCTGCAAATAAATGCCATTGTACTTGTTATAAGGTAGTGATAAAAATGGTTGAATGGATCTCACCATTCTGGAGGGAAGAATGAGAGATTACTCAGAGAGCTGAAATTGGAGCGATGTGTAGAGTGCATGCTACTTATTGTTCTCTGTGTTATTTAAATCTCTCAACAAAAGTGAATGGATCACCTGCAGCTTCAACTACAAGCATGTGTAGTTTCTAGAGCAGCTGGTGGAAGAAACTGGACATGGTTTTTGTCTACCCTAAGTTGTACAATTTGTCTGAAGCAGTATTCTCCTCAGCATTAAAGAAGAACATTAAATAGAGGCTGGAATACAACATTAGATTTGAAAAAGTGTGCTCTGGCCATTGTGGCTACATCATCACAAATGCATCTTCACAGATTTCTTGTGGGTGGTTTATGTAATTTGCTACTCGACACCAAGATAGTCAGCACAGCAGTATATATATCTCATGCTGTGAATATTGTATTGGTACAATTTTCTAGTACAGCATACAATAGCTGGAGATTTACCAACGCTTGTGACCGCTCTTTGGATTTAGTATGCTTGTAAGACACCTTCATGTCCAATATTGTACTGATCATATATTTGTTGTCAAACAACATGTTTAATGTTGCTCACAGCGTCATTTAAGTGTCTTAACTTCAGTTTTCACTGTTCAGTGTTCATGACACACTATCCATTTTGGAAAATAGTATTCGGCCTCATCTAAGCAGCTCAATATGATGCTTCTAGAAGTCACAGAAAACCCCAGGGAGTATGTGTCTTTGTTTAATGTGACCTCATGAAGAATAAGCATTCCCAGTGTGAGTTTTTACCCCAAAATACTTCAACAGAGGAAGACCTGGGTGATACCACTAACACTGCAGGAGAGTGACGGAGGGTAAAGGCATTCAGGGATTCATTTCGAGAAACTATGAGTATTAGAATTCCACTCTCTTATCTCTAGTTCCTTTAGTCTCTCTCCTTGACTCACTTGGGGACTTGTTCTCATATTCAGCAGGATGGCTTCTAATAAACCTGGATCCCAATTTCCAACACAAACTAGCATTTTTATGAAACAATATGCCACCATTATAAGAACTTCTACTTAAGGGATTAAGGGAAGTCTGTATCGCAGCTTAAGTGGTGGAGTTCATGAAGACCCTTGATCAGCAAGTATATAAGAGAAACTGTAGTGGAAGAAAGAATAATATTGGTAAAAGCAATGAGGATTTACCTAATTTTTACTGTAACACAGCGATTGGTTAGACTATTGTACTTATACAAGGGTCTACATTCATTATCACAAACATTTTGAAAAGGACGTGCTAGTAAATGTTTTTCAGTGCATTTAGAAACAGCAATCGAGGTAGGATTATGAGAAAGTCTTGTTCTCGCTGTCTAATGTCACCAAAATGTAAACCCTTATTCAGAAAAAAGTTTTTTCCCCCCCGTTTGTAGAGCAACAATCTGTCCATCGAAATGCTTTCAAGATACAATCTTAAGCCTCAAGAATCAGAAACAAATTCATCATCAGAATGATCAAATGTGCTGCATCACAAATGGAAAACGCTGTTGTTTTACCTACATAACTATGACTGAGTGAGCAAATAAATTAAACAGGAGATAAAAGGTCAAACATAATCTGAGGCAATATTTTCCTTCATTATTCTCCTACATTATTTCTCCCAATGAAGTTTAATAGGAACGCTTTATTTCTTACACACTGCACATCAGTGAATATCGCTAAGCAATGGAATGATAGGGCCCCTGCTGTTGCATAATGTTGCCATAGAAATATGATTGTTGTCATGATTATAAATCAGAGACCAGTGTCCTTGTGCTGCAGTAATTGCAGCAACCTCAATATTGAGATAAAACAAAACAAACTAAAAGAATATGTGATCACCTAAAGGGCTTTTTTTTCCAGTCTACAAATATCACGGTGGAAATAATAATTTAATTAAAACAAGCAGGTAATAGCCAGTAATAGGTTGTATTAAAAAATGCAATTGAATACAAAACAATACAAATGCTTTAACTGTATTATATTTACCACTCTGGTCTTGCAGTGGAAAAACACAGTGCTTGATGACTTAAGAAAAAACATAATAATTTGATTTTGAGCAAATAAATGATATAGATGTCATTTGTCAGTGTCATTTGGTGTCAATTGCATCATTTTACCGTGACTGCAGTGAGGTCAACAAAGCAAAGGTTGATGACATGAATATGCTATTGAGTGGAAAAAAATCATTACAGTTTATTTTAAAAAAGAGAGAGAGAGAGAAAAAGAAAAAAAAATCACATCTTGGTCCTGCTGCAGCAATAAAGGCTTTGCTCAGAAACAAAGAATGTTACCGGGTTTACGCAGGCATTCATTAAAATTGGTATTTGGCATGATTAATGATACTTGCAATTTGCAGGGAAAAGTGCAGGCTCTGCTGTGGTCTGAACAGAGAAATGCGACTGCAATGGATAAAGGGGTGGGTGGTCCTTACTCCTCTCTGTGAAACCCCGCTTGCTCTGTAATGTTGTGCTGTGCTGCAATGCCTCTTAGGGATCAACACTCTGCAACACAATGACTTGATTTCTTTCGACAAGTAGTCTCTTAATTTTTTCTTTTTTTGGGGGCCTGATCATTATTTCCTCATTTTGCATTCGTTTCATGAGAGATAATTTATCTCTGCCTGCTTTAATGAAGTGATAATTCCATGATAATTAACGTAATCCTGCACCAAAGCAAATTTGCCTAATGACTGTTGTTTTGATAGTCAGAGTTGCTGCATGGGAGAATGTCCACACTGGGATGAATCAAGGCTCTGTGCCAGCCAGAGGAAACAGGAGAAAGCTGAGCCAGGAGCCAAAGGACAGAGAAAAGTACAAGAGAATTTCACTTTGTGACCTTAACTTTCTGCTGTGGGCTAAGGACCCTAGCCCTTTTCATTCAGCAGTTCAAATGATAGGGCGCTAGTAGGTCAACTCAGTGAAAGAAAGCCTATTTAGATGATACCTGACTAAAAATATGATGATGTGGAAATGATGAGGCAGGTGAGGAAAGGCTTGAGCTAAGGTATTGTCTCTGACATTTTATTTGATCAGGGGTACCAACTTTGACATTTCCTTTGTTTGATATTTGTTAGACCCACACCCCAGAAAAGTTTAACCTTTTCAAATCCTGAATCCTGGAATAAATGGCCTTAAATCCTCCTTCTGCAGTCTAATAAGTGGCCTTAAATACTCCCCCTGCAGTCTATAGAGAGATAGATAGATAAAAGTACTGTATACAATATTTTCTTTTTCTCTCTTAATTAAGATCACAGTCCATTATGCTGGTATTTTATATTTGGGCATAATCACATAGCCAAGAGATCGATACGACAACAAAAAGAAAGGCTCATTGATAAGGCCATAATTTTTGTCTAAATATGTTTAGACATATTTGTCTAAACATATTTATTTATTGGTATGGATCTAAAATTGTAAATTCAAAAGTATGATTCATGTACATTATTTGGTTTACTTTGATTTGATTTGATCTAGGTAAGAATGCATACAAAAATGTTGGGTTTTGACACCACTCAAAAATTAAAAACACTGTGATTCTCAAAACTACAAAGCAAAGGCATGAAGACTGGCCTGGATTAATAGCTTTAAAGGGAAAGCAGAGCTGGAACATCCAGCTGGCTAGATCTATCCACTGGCTCACCCTAAATATGGGGAAGACTGGCAGCCAACAAATCACCACCGTGTTTGTGTGTTTTACATGATTAACCATATGGAAGGAGCATTAAATCAGCCCTACCTCACTTGACAAACTGGCATCTGCAAGACCTACTTCCCATCTCTGTATACATACTGACAGAGAGTGTTTCCATTGAAAAAAAAATAATAATAACAATAATAATTAATTAATTGTCCAATATAAAAAAAATGACAGTTACCAATGATAGCAATAAATTAACAGCTTCCTTTAGTGAATCTCAGGCTTCTGAGTGCTGTCTTGGCCAGCAGTCTTTATCTGCTTGTTAAGTGAAGACACGGTTTCCGGGTCCAAGCATCTACTGCACTGACTGAGGCTGTCATCTTTTTAACGTGTGGTAATGCTTTGTGTTTCCTTTTATTTAATGAAAACAGGCCCCCCAAAAATAATCAGTGGTCATTCTCAGTCTCTCTAGTTTTTTAATCAGCTCTATTCATGTGCATCACATTTTTAAGCTAAGTTAAAAAAAAAACAACAAAAAAAAATAAAAAATAAAAAATCCCCAAAAATGAATGGTGTACACAACAGACCCTGGGCTCATGGTGTCCTGGACACCAAATATTTGAATACTTCAGAAAAGAATCACTCTCAGGCTGACTAAGATTTCATGGTGGACATTAAGCATAGGATCAGGACTTTTTCACAGTGAGCAATCCAAACCATGCAGCCACATATTCATGACTAACTTCGTGTTGTGGACAGGCTCATAGACACTCTCTTGGCTGAAGTTTGGTCCATTTTCATGGTCTTCTTTCTGCCATATGGTTGCATTTGTCTCTGCTCATCAGGGACCATCAACATGGACTTTTATTGATAACAATTTAACCCTCATCCTGCAGCTCCCCTGTGCTAATGTGTTTATATTAGCCTAACCAAAGCTCTGTAGATAGACACCAGATATCACATCATTATATGTCAACAAGCCCAACTTCACTAACCCTCCAAATGGTGCTGCTGATTAGTTTTCCGTATTTTTAATGTCCAAAGTACAGAGCTGTATATGTTAGTTTTTTAGAAATACTTAAATCATAACATGGTATATCATCTTTAGGTTGGAACTAACTAGCTAACTTCCTGCTATTTGATTGCTTCCACATATCAAATTATAAATTAATTATTAAATTAATTAATTGCCTCATAATTGCCTTATAATGGTTTTCTTGTGATCATAAATTGGTTTAATTTGAATCATCCATGTATCCATTCAGTTGACTTGCAAGTACTGACATAAGTTTGAAAACTAAGTTTGTCTGTGATACTTTGCTTTAATTTGAATACTTAAGTAGCAATTAGTTTCTGTCTATTTAAAAGTGAGCACTAACATGTTAAATAAACTGACTTTTAGGAGTGTGCTTGAAAGCTAATTGTGGTTAATAAAGTATGTCTATGCTTTTTGTAGGAAAAAAAAGTTGCCAGGTAAAAGGTAATACAAAAGAGATATTCCTTTTGAACTTTTCTGACTGCTGAAATTGTTAGGTTGCTTGTACACAGGCAGCTAATACTCATATGTAGAAGAAAATAAAGATTTAGTCAAGAATTTTCCTCTGATTGAGCACAACAGTACAGCAACTGCTATTGTGGACACATTTATTTGTTCATTATTTAATTTTGATTGGATTGATTTGAAGTACCACATCAGACATTAAGTCAATGATCCATTAAAATGACCTTTTTTTTTAAAAAAAAAACTGCATGACTCTTATTTTGCTAAAACCAGAATGTTGGTGAGAGCAGTTACAAAATCTAAACAGTGTGCTTACTGTATTTTGGTCAAGCTAAGCTTTTTACTCAGCACATTTAGGCTTCTATGCAGCAGTATTTTTGGACAAGGAGACTGCTTTTCTAAAAGTGCAATTGTTTCTTATGCCAAAAATAAGAAATAAAATGTTTTCAAAAGTGTTTAATAGGATCTTGCATATTTTGAGAGGCAAGTCCAAACTTGTGTTGCATTATTGAATGTTGTGTCAACTCAGAAATGCTAGAAATAAAATAATAATAATAATAATACTGCAATCAATAATAGACTCTTGAACAAATATAATTAACTTTATTTCAAGATAATTTCACAAAACATTACTGCAGAGTAATAAAGTACTGTTACTGATGCAAATGGTGTGTGAAAAGAACTACAAGGAAACTATAATTGAGAGCTGATCTGGCACAGAAAGAAAACCTATTACTGCAGTTCATCTCATTTACTGAGGAAGCATAATGAAAGGTCTTCCAGACTCTAAAGTCCAGCTGTGGGTAGCTGTTCTGCAGACAATGTTGGAGAAACAGGGTGGTCGCTCATTAAAAACCTCCCATTTGCTGAAAGAAGAATGAAAATGGGCCCAAAAGGCATCTGCAGTGCTGAGGACCTGCACACCCTTTCACAGCAGTGTCAGTGTTTGTGTGTGGGTATGTCAATTAGGGAGGCTTGTTGGGTTCCTCTCTTCAAAGCACCTAAATAATTTAACCATCAGGGGTCAGATGCTATTAACCAGTTTGACACCAGGTTTATACTGTGGCAATGTTTATGGAGCTACAAATTATTGAGAAAGCTAAAGAGAATCAAAGTTAAGAAAGTTTGACACTACATGATGCAGCCTTCCACACTTGAAAGTGTGAAAGCAGTGTCACTTTTATAACTACAAACATCTATTACTCACTACTAAGGTGGAAGAGGTATAAATTGGCTCTACCGATGCTTTAACTGCTTCCATCAAACTAGATTAGGAAGGTGAGCTGGAAGACGGACCCCTGATGGTTAATTGAAGTTTTATTAATGCTGCTGAAATCCAACTGGAAAAAGAGCCAATATGACCGCAGGGCTGGCACGGAGCCTTCCACATTGCAGTGTTTTAAACCAATTACAAGTATTTTCCAATGTCTTTATCTTTACACAGTTGGCAAAGAAACCTATTTTATTTGACCTTGAATGTCCCTCTGTGGTTGTCTGCTCTGAGGATACTGAGTAGCTCCCTAGTGAGAATTCTATGTATTCTATAATTAATAATTCATCAGCTCATTGCTAACAGATAGCAGTCTGCTGGAGGGACTGACACATTAGTAGGTTGGGGCAGTCTCTTCACTCAACCTTAATGAGGTGTTTGTAGATGATTATGTAACAATACTATGTATATTCAAAACAGACTTTTTTCTGTTCTACCACTGTCCAAGTCATTCACAATTATTGAAGAGGATTCTGTTTTTCAGATTAACTTTGTGACATTATTCAAATGTTTTCCATGTATATTAGTTTAGTTTATCAACAGATTTGAAGAATAAATGGGTAATTTTGAGACTTACTTAACTTGTTAGTTAAAGATAACTTTTACACCAAAACAAGGGAGTTCTGCACTTTACATTTTCACATTCTGATCTGGGCACGGACTGTATTTTGCTGTTGAACAGGCATACCTAATGAAGTGTGCGGTGAGTGTCACTGGCCAGTTCATTTAAGAATAAAGTTGGTCATACTGAATATTGATTTTCAAGCTCATTAGAATATACTGTATTTCCATGTATGTTTGCATGGTTCAGTGAATCAGTGCACCTATTTCCCATTTTCCTAGCGAAATATAAAGAAAAAAAAAATATATATATATATATATATGAAACCAATTTATTAGACCACCACCCAATGTAAGGTTTATGCCACAGCTGCCCTAAATTGACAGTATTAGTAATTACCAAAATAATTTTTGGTTAAAATGGTTAATCTACCATTATGCACAAGCTTTTTAACTGAAATGATATGTTTAATACTAAGATATAATTATTGTTGTTGTCCATGAATTTTCAAATTTCAAACTGTTTTATAAAAAAAAAAGATGGAAAAAAAATAGTAAGATTAAGATACCAAATTACAGTTATTTACTTGCATTCCTGAACAGAAAAAATTGTTTTAGTGGTTGAATGTTATGCTTGATTAATTTCTGAATTCTCAGAGAAGTCCAGTGTACCGGCTTAAATTTGGGTATAAAAAGGTGTTTAAAACAAATTTCGTTTCAAATTCTTTACTCCTGTTCAAAATGGTAAAATGTAGAGAACTCATTGGTCTGCATTAAAGCACTTTGTGATGCTGGATGGTCTTACTTGCTTTTATGACAGGTGGGCTAATATATTTGTTAAGCACTGTATGTATATATATTTATATACACACATATATATATGTGTGTGTGTATATATATATATACATATATATATATATATGTATATATATATATTTTTTTCCCTTTATATTTTGCTAGGAAAATGGGAAATAGGTGCAGCAAATTATTGAAACATGCAAACATACGCAAATACAGTATATAAGGCAAAAACTGATTTGTAAAATTCTAACGAGCACGAAAGTCAATATTTGGTATGACCACCTTTATTCTTCAACATGGCCTGAACTCTTAAGCAAGCTTTCTTGTAATTTCTTTAAGTAGTCTTCAGGAATAGTTCTCCAGGCTTCTTGAAGGACATTCAAAGCTCTTCTTTGGATGTTGGCTGCCTTTTGTTCTCCATCAAGATGATCCTACACTGCTTCAATAATGTTGAAGTCCGGGCTATCCATGACTGATAGTGTTCCATTGTTTGTTTTTATATCCAGGTATGCTTTTGCTGTATTGGCAGTGTGTTTTGGATCATTGTCATGCTGAAAAATGAAGCCGTTGCCAATCAGACGTTTTCCAGATGTTATTGCATTGTGGATCAAAATCTGATGGTACTTTTCTGCTTTCATAATTCCATCAGTTTTGACAAGAACACCTTTGGCTGAAATGCAGCGCCAAACCATGACAAAGCCTCCACTGTGTTTTACAGTGGGATGTGAAAATTATGTGCATATAATTTAAAAAGATGTTTTACGAGAGATTCTACAGTTTCTGATCAGATGTGTGTGCTAGCAAGTTTGTCAGCTGGAGAAAGTGCCTGTAATGCTGCTGTCTGCGGCTGTTTACTAATATCTCTGGATTAATTGACACGTCTGCTTGCTGGTGTTGCTGGTGTCAAGTAAATTGAGAACAGGCAGTGGTAGCTGTCATAAATGTTTGGGTGGTGGTTACAGACTATTTACAGCCTTCCCAGTTCAAGGTTTTGCTTCTTTGGCTGCCCATGTTTTGTCAGTTTACAGTTTGTTGTATTTGCTTCACTCTGTGTACAAATTTACATTCTCAAAATTTCCTTTTAGATAATAGGAGGCCACTGAAAACTATATGTAGCATGTTCATATCATATAATTTCAAGTTATAAATTGTTGGCCATTTGAACCAAAAGTGTCCTGTGCATTTATTAGGTGATTTCCTTTAGACACGGAAAAAAGTAGTTGGCAGCACTCTGCTGTTGATCAAGCATGCCTTCCTGCAGGATCGGACCCTCTTGAATAGACCCTATTAAGTACACCTAGATATCAGTAGTAACGGCCTTTTAGACTGACGACCCCCTTCTACTACTGAAGCTTCCAGTCTGTATAACATTAATATTAATTTTCTTGGTTTTAACGAAGCAGGCAACAAGCACGGGGTGCCTTGGGAGAACTGCGTTTAGCATCAATGGAGATACAGTCAAACAACCAAACACAGAGGGAGGAAGTTGGCTGTCTCATTCCCCTGGGCTCCATATTAATGAGACAATGCCACACTGCAGCCAATTACAGCCACTCCCAGACAGATGCCTTTGGTCCAAGACAACCTCCCACTCAACGTGGACTCAACCCCCACCTCCCTCCAGTCACCATTCCTTTACATGAGCATACATATATCATTTCTCTCTGACAAAAATCCATTCAGGAAATACATTATGTTTTTGCAGATAAAATAGCCACCAACAATGTAATAAAAGGGACAAGCTTAAGTGCTGAAATAAATAAATAAATAAATAAAATGTCCTGTTAACCCATGTGACTGTTGATGTCACTTGTTTAAAACATTATTTTATGTACTTGTCAGTTATGAATCCATTCTTTAAACCACTCCTGTTATGGATCATGGGTGACTGGAACCTATTCCAGCACACACTGAGGCAGTGTTGTGGAGGTGGTGGGTGTTATCAGTACATAACAGGGCCAGTATATACAACGCATAGCTATAATTTTACAGTGTCTAATTTGCATAACTTGCAGCTTGCAGACTTTGAACTACTAAATAAATATACTCTTAAAGGTGCCTTAGTATTTAAAATCCCTTGTCTGACACGTGATTTGTGATTTGGCTCATTAATTGTGCATTACAATGCAGAGGCACTGGGAATAAGGACACCTGCTTGGAATCGCAGCATCCTTTATAGTGGATAACACAACTACATGGCCCTTTGAACAAGCAGGCTCACTGGTATGGCTATACTCAGCATAATGGCAGTAAAGAGCAGCTGCTGTTTAACTACTAAACTTTGAGTTGAAACTTAGAGCAATGAATACTAACCAAGGTCCTCCGAAAAAGGCTTGATGGCCCAAAGAAATGTACTGCACATTTACCTATAAATAACTGAATGCACAGTTGCTTTAAAATGACCGGTTTTGCAAGACAAATTCTCATGTGATATCATGTCAACAAATATGTTCCAACAAATAATATCAACAAATACAACACTGTTAACAAAACAGTGAGACATTTTGGGAAATGTATATCAAAACAGATCTGGAATGATTTACGGATCGCTGAAAACCAATATTTAATTAATAAGTACAAAGACAGCTTGTACAGCTTAGTTGTGCACTGTTTAGCACTATTGTCTCACATCAAAGGGGTCCTGGGTTAAAATCGACCAGCCGACTGGGGCCTTTCTATGTGGAGTTTACAGAAAGGCCCAGGTATTCTGGCTTCCTCCCAAAGTTCAAAGACATGTTAGGTTAAATGGTGATGCTAAATTGGCTGTACTTGTGAATGCAAGTGAGGATGGGTGTCTGTCTCTATGTGTTGGCCCTGTGATGGACTGGCAACCAACAGTGTCTTGAAAATGTATTCATACCCCTTAAACCTTTCCATATTTTGTCATGTTACAACCACAAACTTAAATGTATTTTATTGGGATTTATGTGATAGACCAACACAAAGTAGTGCATAATTGTGAGGTGGAAGGAAAATGATACATGATGTTCAAAATTCTTTACAAATAAATATCTGAAAAGTGTGGCGTGCATTAGTATTCAGCCCCCCTGAATCAATACTTTGTCGAGCCACCTGCAGTTACAGCTACAAGTCTTTTGGGGTATGTCTCTACTAGCTTTGCACATCTAGAGACTGCAATATTTGCCCATTCTTCTTTGCAAAATAGCTCCAGTTCAGTCAGATTGGATGGTGAGCGTCTGTGAAGGTGAACCTCTGCCCCAGTCTCAAGTCTTTTTCAGCCTCTAACAGGTTTTCTTCCAGGATTGCCCTGTATTTAGCTCCATCTATCTTCCCATCAACTCTGACCAGCTTCCCTGTTCCTGCTGAAGAAAAGCATCCCCACAGCATGATGCTGCCACCACCATGTTTCACGGTGGGGATGGTGTGTTCAGGTTGATGTGCAGTGTTAGGTTTCCGCCACACATAGCGTTTTGCATGTCGGCCACGAAGTTCAATTTCCACCTTTTTCCACGTTTGCTGTGTCCCCTACATGGCTTGTGGTAAACTGCAAACGGGACTTCTTATGGCTTTCATTCAACAATGGCTTTCTTCTTGCAACTCTTCTATAAAAGCCAGATTTGTGCAGTGCACGA
>VUQI01055888.1:0-11284 GCA_015106735.1 Paratilapia polleni | reverse complement strand
AGAATCATCTTTTACTGTTCATAGAAAAAGTAATTTTACTAAACATGTAATAGTTTCTAGTAGCAGTGATCCCATCAGGTAACATCAAACTTTATCAAAGTTAATTAGTTTTCTCTAACTTTCAAAGTTGTAAAATGTATTTCTAACCTGCAGCACAACCTACGCAGCAGATAAATATAAGTGTTAGGGAAGCATCAATAAAATAGGAAGTGACATCATCAGCTTCTTCTATTATCAAGTTGTGAGAACATTTACTCTTAATGACTCACCACATAAGCTGGACATGGGTGGGCCCCCTTTTCAGAAGGTTATTTTTACTTCTGGTATTGTTGAGTAGATTTTTATTTTTATATCTGCACTTAAGCTGAGTGTTTAGAGCACACGCTGTGCTGCATTTAAGTGGTTCAAGCTGGGATAATTGATGTTTTAATCGAATTACAAAAACTAATGTGGTCCTGTTACTTTTCAACAATGTTATTTTAAAAATCCTGCTGTAGTTCATTATTTTAAATGTGTTACTCAAAACTGAACTTTCAGATTTTCATCTTTTAGCTGTTCCACACAGGAGGAAAAAACTAAACACCAACAACTGTTAGAAAGCTGTTCATTTAACTTGATGATCATGTTGGAGGCTACAGGTTGAAGAGGACTGCTGACTGTTGAGGGTGTCGCACATAAAACCACAGAGTTCCGGTTTTCAGTCTAAAGTTAAGATTAGGTCAGATGTTGTTCTGAGTACTGAAATATTTCAGTCAGGATGACGGTGAACATCTACTGCTGTGTTTTTGCCTTTGTTCTCGACTCTAATGAACATTTTTACACATTAAAAAAATGCCCTGTCTTCACTCTGTGGAGGGTAAAGTGATGCAGAGCAGAGAGAGTGAAGGAAGAAAGTCTCCACTTTATATTTGAAAGTCAATGTCCTGTTCATGAAAGGAAACGTGTGGAATTAAAACTTATCGCATGGCAGATTATTACTTAATTAAGTACATTTTATGAAATTAAACATGGTTTTGATTCGGTATGTTTGTTTGTAGCAGGAACAGAAGATATGCAGTGTTTCAGAGCAGAGCAGCATCTCACCCATTTCTGCACTGCAGAAAACGCAGCTTGTCTGCTTCCACTGAATTAATGCTCTTATCATGTATCTGTGGATATGATTTCTAACAACAGTCAAGATTATAGAATTATTGAGATTATAAAAAAAAGAAAGAATCTGTTCATTAATCACAGAAAGACACGATTAAGAAGACGAACAGGCATGTTCACAGAGGCAGCTGACTTCCTGTTCTCAAATCACACAGAAACTGTGGTCACTGTTTATTGAGACACTTCAGACTGTGTCAGGATGAGGGTGAACATCTACTGCTGTCTGTTAGCCTGCGCTCTGAGCTGTAATATCACTGAGGGTGAGAAGTTTATTCTCTAATATATTATATTATTTGATTATGTTTTCATTTCTGTTGTTAGCTGTACTTATAAGATTTTCATAAGACATTAAAATGTTAGTGTGAAGTAAAGTGCCAGATCAGACACGATGTCAGGAAGTCAGTGAATGGTTTGCATAAAGTTCAAACTGTCAGACACTTCTTGTTTTTTCTTACTGACAACAAATATTATATAATTCTGTGTCTGTTATTTTCCAGATTGCATAAGTAGTTCTTTTGTCTACAAAATGTTATATAAGAGTGATAGCTTTGTCATCAAACAAAACTGTCAGTATAGCTGATCTAAATGTTGTAACAGATCATACAGAGAAGCTTCATCGATAAACAATACAATCTGATCACTGTGGACTATCAAAACAGACAACATGCTGTCTCTTATTAATATCCTGTCAGATATCTGCTTGTTTTGTGATTTTTATTTCTATACAGTAATCATGGATGATTGACAACATTGAAATTCTTCCCTTTGTCCATCAGAATACTCATGTAGTGGTCTGAGTTAAATTTTATTGAACTTTGGTCTCAAAACTTAATAACCTGAATAACACTCCCGTTATTTTGATGAGGATATAATTCAAGTGTGGAAACCTGCTTATAAAACACCAAATAACTGAGTCTTGTCATGTTAATGTGTGTCCGCTGCATCTGAGAGTTGTAATTTTGAAAAACTGGGTTTTGTTTTGCAGGTTTAATCCATAAAGTTTCTGAAGAGATGCAGACAGTCATTCTGCCCTGTCCTCATAAGGAGAGTAATGTGAGGTGGAGCAGAGAGAGTGAAGGAAGTAAAGTTGACATACTTACGACTGATGGTGACAAAGACATAAAACACATCAACGATCCAGGCAGACGATACAGTTCACATGCTGATGGCTCACTGGTCATTATCAGAGCTGCTCTCTCAGACTCTGGAAGATACTGGTGTAATAATGAAGCAGCTGTGGAGCTGACAGTGATCCCATCAGGTAACATCAAACTTTATCAAAAGCGGTTTTCTCTTTCTGTTTAAAAATCATGCATCTCTGCTAAAAGTCTCATTACATTTTAATGAAAGGCTCCATTTCAAATGGAGACATGTTTTTAACTGTTATTAAAAATTATGTTTAACAATCAGTCACATTTGATTGGCGGGAATAAATATTCATTTGTCACATTTCCTTCATGTTACTGTAGATTACATTTTTTTAATGTAAAATAATAATTGTAACGTTCTTCATCTATATGCCACATCAAATGGACACACAAATTATAAACTCAGTCCCCAGGATGTTATAACTTTAGCTGGCATAAATATAATCAGACTAAAGCATTTGAAGATCGTGCTTTCCACGTGGCTCCACTGCTTATTGTTCAGTAATCAGCTGTGTATTTATACTTTACTTTCTTTGCGTTAACTGGAAAACAGACACAAATGTGGGATCATTAATCCTACATCAGGCTCTGTGCACATAAAACGTTTGACTCATCACTGACTCTTCTTCCACACAAAATGGACCGGTAGTAGGCAAATGGTCTACTTTAGTCAGAGACATTATCACAAGAACAGGTGATAAAGATCTATATAAACTATAAATAAGACAACAGCAGAAGACTGCAAAAAGATTATTTCTACATACAAGACAGAGCGGTGAACCAGCGGCAGCAAGGAAGGTGGACAAATTGGGAAGCAGTCACCAGCAGGGCCATAACTTGGGCTGACATGTGGAAGATCCCACAGGCCAGACTGAGCTTCCTCATTAGGTCCACATATGATACCCTGCCAAGCCCCCAAAATGTACATCTCTGGAATGGCTCAGAAACAAACTGTAGGCTCTGTGATGCCCAAAACCCCAGCTTGTAGCACATTTTAACTGGCTGCAAATCAGCTTTGACCCAGTGCCGGTACAGATGGCGCCATGAGCAAGTGCTCAGAAAATTGGCTGAGGTCTTGGAGGAACGCAGGCTTGAAGCCAACAGAACCAGCTCATCATCTTCCAAGCCACAAATACGCTTCATCAGACCAGGAAATGAAGCAGGAAAGGTCAGCAAATGGCAAATGAAGGTTGACTTGAACCAGCAACTGAAGTTTCCACCGCACATAACCACAACTTCTCTAAGGCCAGATACCGTCCTGTGGGCCACCTCTGCCAAGACAGTGATCATGGCAGAACTCACAGTTCAATGGGAAGAAACAATGGAGGCAGCCTTTGAGAGGAAAAAGGAGAAGTACATGCACTGAAGCAGGGTGGAAGGCACACACCTACACCGTGGAAGTCGGATGCAGGGACTTTGTTGAAAAATTGCTCACATCTAACATGAATACTGCACATTGGCAGTGTAAAACTTTAAACTTTATTAACTAACATTTAAACCTCGAAGGCACTAATTGTCATCAGAATGTGCAAAATTGAACACATTAAACATTAAACAAATGTCACCACTAGATGAAGACAGCGTTTTATCAAAGCATTTGTGTAGCTGCTCCTGTATTACGAAACAGGAAAATGCAGAAGTTGGTCTGAGATCAGGGTGTGCAGTGGTTTGAACCGTTAACTTACCGCATTAAGGTCCTGGGTTCAAACTTCCTTGTTGACTGGGGCCTTTCTGTGTTTCCCCACAATACAAAGACATGTTTGTTAGATTCACTGGAGATACTAAATTGGTTATAGGTGTGCCTCTTAGTGACCTGTTCAGGTGGACCCTGCCTCTCACCTTGTGACAGCTGGGATAGGTTAAGGTGCTCTGATTGGCTGCTTTATGATTTCTTTGTTTTGTTTATTGTAGAGGTTTATTCGGTTTCCTGAGAATTCAGTCTTGGTTGTATTTTAGTTCTAGTTACTGCTTGTAGTTTTAGAGTTTGATTACCCCACTCAGTGTTTCCCTCTGTGTTATCCCCTCTATTTAGTTCATTCACCTTTCTGTGTTTCTGGGTATCAGTTATTATATGACTCTGGACCCTGTTCTATGAAGGCAGTTCAGCTTACCCAGAGTATCTTTGTTATCTGGATTCACTTACCCTAACATTAGCAATCAGGTGTGGTAGCATGAAGCTGGTTATCAACTTGGTAAGTTAACTCAGGGTTTGCACTGCATGTTCACATGGAAGGGGTGGCGTTATCAGCATCTGATCTGAATTATGGATGAGTGTACTGGCAGTACACTTATGTACAAATTTTATATAAGATCCACAAGTACAAACAGGCGTCCTGGTTTAGCGTCATATATTAGTTCTTGTAGAACAATAAAATTGTCATAAAATTGTTTGCAGCCAACAGGGAAAAGTCAAGGAATAAACTGTCATCTAAGAATCTATATTTAAAATGCTCATCAGGGAAACAGAAAGACATTTAAATTATTAAAAACTTTAGACCCTCTTACTATCTCCACACAGAGGTCTGAAGGATCTACCAGGAATGATGATGCTATTTTCTGGAGAATTGATTGGTCAGTAGGCGGTGACTTCATACCTGTTGATCTCTAATCTGGAACATAACCTGCTCCAGAGCTATGAAGTGCTAATCACACTCGGTGACTGTAGTATTTTAAGTTCAGCCTTGTTGAACCTAAGCAGGCCTAACAGACTGTCAGTGGTAAATTTGGTACATTCCCTGCTGTCTCTTTCTCTCACCCACTGTGTTTGCACAGAGGTGAAGAGCAGGTACATACACCTACATACCTGCTGTCGGTGCCACACAGTTAGGGTCATAGTGAGTGGATAGTGCTACATTAACAGAGTGCAGCCAGCATGATTTCTGTCAGGGTGTTGGTTCTCATACAGATAAGAATCATTTTGCAGGCACTGTTTGCTGTCCAGTTCACTAGAATACCTGTCCTTCCACATCTGTCTCTCCAGCATTTCCTCTTCTTCATCTGCTGGACTCAGGGCAGGCTTGCACTGACTCACTCCACCATCTTGTGGTACAAATTTGTATTATACAAAAGTCCTCTCCATACGCTGATGATGAACTGAATCATTCTGAGCCAGTTTCAAAAACTGAATACAAAGATGTCTTGGACCAAACATCACAGTGCATGTCTTTTCACAATCTGCTGATGGCAAGACTTATTTCTGGAAGGCTGTAAAATACTTTAATTTACAATGAGAACAAAGGCTGCTCAGTGCATTCAGGTCTGACACTGTCCCAAAGACTAAAGAAGGAGATGTGTAAATCACTTTGGCCTACTCAGAGAGCATTAACTCAGTCAGTAAAATAAATGTTAACATTCTCTGTAATAATGAAAAAATTGACTGATTCAAAGTTCTAATCTGTCTTCTATTAGCTGCAGTAACAGCTGTGTAAAAAACTAGTACAGAGAGTAACACTATTTTATCACCAACTGAATTCAAGCAAATTCCCATGACAGTGCAACACAGTTTATGCTGCTGTAACTTTACTGCACAGCTTCCTGCTCAACAGGGTGCACAGAGAAGCTGTATCGCTCTTTGGATGTCATGAAGAGTCACTTTAAATGTGGTGCTTAGAGCTGGTTTTACACTGAAACTGAGAACATAACCTTCTCCAGAACAGGTCATGTGTATTTCTTTGTTTACAAAGCAGTAACATGTATAGGTCCTCCTGTTCATGTTCAGTCACAGAGGGAACGATCACAGTAAATGAAGTTCTTCCCTAAAAAACAAACTTATACATGGGTTATGTAATAGAAAGACCCCTTTAAAAATCTTTTTTTTTTTTTTTTTGGTGGAACAAAACCATTCACATGGCTGCTGACTTTATCATAAAAACATGAAAAAAGTCATTGACACAACATGAATCTTGGTTTTTACTCATACACTCATTTGTTATTGACAGGAACAAAGATACACACTGTTGAAGAGAGGAGCAACATCTCTCTGAAGTGTCCTCATGATGTTGGAGGATCAGGTGTTCCAACATGGAGCAGAGACACTGGTGAACTACAACAAGGAAGGATTTATGTTTCCACTGTGGACAAAATGTTGATTATAAGAGAAGCTCAGCCTGCTGACTCTGGACTGTACTACTGTGATGGAAAACCAGCTGTTTATCTGAATGTGACCAAAGATGAGAGATCTGACAGAGGTGAGAGACAGGAAGTCAAGAACAGAATAAAACTGCAAATAGTAAATATGTATAAGGATGAATTTGTCTCTTCTTAGTGTAGCCGGCCTGTCCTGAAAATCTAGGCTGCTGCAATCTCTGCGTTGTGTTGTGTGAATGACGAAAAGCAGATGGTTGCATGCTCCTGCAGCCTAGCTTAAGATCCACAAACTAGCATGTTACAATAAAGTGCCGTACTCGACGGGGAAATGACAGTTCACGCTAAAAACATCTAACAACACAAAATCTATGAGTGGAACAATTAAGGTCTGAAGCATTTTTTAGCCCTTTTACTGTGTTTAACCATTCTGTAAGCAGGAGTACTAGCGTGAACTCCCGTCTCTCCAGCGGGGCCTCTAGCGGACTGAGGAGAACACTACAGGAAGTGACACCCGTGAGAAGTCAAAGGTCACACAAAGAAAATAAAAGCTCCCAAAAATATAAATACAAAAATAAATATATACATGTGCATGAAAAATAATGACAAAAGCAAATAACATCAGAGGATGGATTTTTGGTATCTCATAATACACTTGTTACATTAGCAGCAATATCATCCATTTTTCCCTGCAGTTCTATTGTTCTATATATCTTAATACTGTGATAAAATCCTGGAACAGGACACATAAGCCTTGTAGTGCTTGTTGACATTAAACAGCCTAAAATCTGGAAGTAAGCGAAGTTACCGTTTGGAGTTCTGTTTTTCTTATTTGTTCTCAGCTGGTCTCAGAGAGTTTAACACCACAAAGGGTGCAGCTGAAAGAATAAATCTAAAACACCTTCACTTAAGCAGCACATTAATTAAACAGAAAACACAACTGTAGTTGCAGTCTGATCTTCCCAGGTCTTAATGACAGAGCTGTGACAAGTCTATTAACTTACACAGTGGTTATTTTTTCTCAGCTGTCTTTCCAGTCAAAGTGTTTAAAGTGCACACACATTCATACACTATTTTTTAATATTAGTTTATAGGCTACATGTTGTATGCAGGGGTGTGTCTGAAGTGGGGACATGGAGTGGCAGCTCCCCATGAAATAGGATTAGCCCTTCCTGACTTGGGCTCTGTTGATAAATCTGTATGTTATGCTGCCTTCTTCCTCCACTCCACTGCATTTTGGATGAAAATATTCTAATTTGTACTTCATACCATTTATTTTGAAGCTCTAGTTGCTTCTTATTTTGCAGATATGAAGCTGTATTATTATAGATGAAGCTACCCAGCAGTATAAATCAGTAAAATAAAATAAATAAAAATAAAAAAAATAAAATAAAAATCAGTGTTAAAGTGATATGTGTATATATTAAAGAATCAATAACTATGCTCCAATAATATCTTGGATGTGATTCTGTATAATCATGCTAAATTCTTTTGTACTACCTTGTACTACTACAGTGCTGTGAAAAAGTATTTGTGTCCTTCCTGATTTCTTAGTTTTTTGCATATTTGTCACACTTACATGTTTCAGATCATCGAACAAATTTTAATATTAGACCTGAGAAAATACAAAATACAGTTTTTAAATGGTGTTTTTTTTATTTATTAAAGAAAAAAAGCTATCCAAACCTACCTGTGGTAGGTGAAAATGTGAAAAAGAAAAAAGCCCCCTAAACCCAATAACTGGTTGTGCCACCCTTGACAGCAAGAACTGTTATCAAGCATTTGCGATAACTAGCAATGAGTCTTTCACATCACTGTGGAGGAATTTTGGTCCACTTTACCTTTTTACCTTTTTGCAATACTGATGTGGATCTGTTTCTGATTTACTAAAATTCTTCTTTTAAATTTGTTACTGTAAGCTACATTTTCTGCCTTGAAATAAAACTTTCAACTTTTTCACAAAGGAAAGAAAAATACACCACCACCAACAGCAAGACCAACAAGACCAACAACAACACTGCCACCGAGAACAAGACCACCAACAGCAAGACCAACAAGACCAACAACAACACTGCCACCGAGAACAAGACCACCAACAGCAAAAACACCACCACCAACTGTGACAAACCCAAGTACGACAGTAATAAACAAAGAAAGCCAAACCAGAAAACAAAGCTGTTCACCGTGTAGCACCGACCCATGTAGCTAGTATTCTAACAAGATCAGAGAGGGTATTACAGTACTGTGGGCGGGGCCCTGGCTGCTTGATTTAGTGGCTTGCTGTACTAACCTGTATTACTGGTGAAATAACAACAGTTCTTACTATGCAAAACTTAAGAAATGATAAAATGTCAGTAGTGATATTAGAATTTGTGTTGGTCTAATTTGTTTTGAGATAAAACAAATTAGATGGAGACAATAAACCTCAATGTCAAATTCCTCTGCTATGCACCTTTAAATCATCCAAATTCCTCAGGGAAAGAGTATCTCTAAAGTCCTTTAATATGCAATAAAATAAAACGTTGCAGGCCTGTGTCGATGCTTGTGTGCTTTGTGCTCTGAAACTTTCACTTGCAAAGCAAGCAGGAAAAGAAACTAAATAAGAGTAAGTGCAACTCACAACCTCTTGAGCAGTAAGTTGGGCAAAGTTGGGTAATGTAGTAGAGATGGGCACAATGAGGGGATCGATGAAGGGAATGATGAGGAGGGCTGCTGGCGGCAACCAAAACCCCACGAGAGAGAGCTGACATCTGGGTTCCTCTATACTTTAGAGAGCACACACAAATATCACTCAGTCCACTTACTTTATAAAGCCTATTAAACTCATTCTGGGTTCACTTCAGCTTTAAATTACTTACAACATCAGCACACATTAACACACTTACACAGCTACAGCATTGTGTATGTGCTAACACTGCTAGCCGGCTAATATGCTATCTGCGATTACCTTTAAATTTTAATAGACTGAATCTTACTGAAAATCACTGACAACCAGTACGAATAAACAAAAGTCTAGACTGACAGTCTGATGCTCAGTGTGGTTAGGTAGTAAACTGTGCACACCTTCTAGTGCATAGCAACAAACAGTTGAAATTGCACCCAACTTTAGTGGCAAATATTTCTTTTGTCAGCTACTGTTTTTAGCATGTGTAACTAGTTTATGAACTTTATAAAAAAAATATTAAATGGACTGTTAGCTATTTAGAAATGAAGTTCAGACTGGGCTACAACAGTATTATGTTGTGTTTTGTACCAATACAAAATCAGTGGTTGTAGCTGGTGGTGGATGAGGGTCTCACTCTACATGTTTCTTTGTCTTCCAGCTTCTGCTTACCTGTGGCAAATGCCTGTTCGTACAGTGACTGGACTGCTCTACTTAATCATCATGATCAGCATCACTGCTGTTACCTGGAGAAAAGGTGGATTATGCTCATTTAAGATTTAGATGAAGTAACTTTAGTGAAGATGCACAAAGCACTTTCTAAATGGCCACATGGGGGTGCTGTTTCTGCTGTTGTAGCTGCATCATTAACCATTGTGTCTTGTCCCATGTCCCAACTTTTTATTTCTGGACTGTATATAAAAGATGGACGTAGCTTCTGGGTCTTAAAAGTGGAACCAAAAAATGCATTCTTTCTAATGGCCAGCAGGGGGTGACTCTTGTGTTTTCAAAAAGAAGTCTGATTGAATAGAAGTCATTGAGAAAATGATTATTTTTTTCACTTCAGTAAACATTTGCCTAATGATTTTACGGTCTCAGTCGCTAGTTTCAGGTCTTAAGCATTAAAACATGGGGTTCAATTTGTAAATTATGTTCCCATTTAGAGTAAAATTTAGCAGGCTATGATTTATCATCATCCTTCATCTCTATGTTTATTTTGTGTCTTTTGCAGCTCAACAGATACAGAAACAGAAGCAAGACTCAGCAGAACCAGAAAATGATCTCTGATCCTTCATCACACCAAAACAAGAGTGGCAAAGACTGAACTGAGATCAGCGTTCATCTTCATCCAGTCACACAGTCAAGAGTCCCATAGCTCACTGTTACTGTGTGATTCATGTTTGCAGGCTAAAGACTCATATATCTCACATTATCTGATAAAGGCTTGTTTGTCTCTTACTTTGTGTTGTGACCTCTTAGTCTGACTCACAGAAGGAGTTTATTTACCTTGAACTGGATTTCATCACTCTGTTGTCATGACAACACCACCATGCTATTCCATGTAAAACCCCATTAAACAAATGTACTTACATGAAATTAATAAATACACGTCTTTTTGGTAATTTGTTTGACTTGCATGTTGACGGTTACCAATTTAAAAAATGAATGTTAAAAAAAAAAAAAACACAAAACAAAAAAACCAATAAGTGTGTCTATGGTCGCTGTTTCATCATCAGTGTTGATTGTTTAAATCGGACTTTCCTATGAGCCAGTGTAGAGTTGCTGTGTGTCTGTGTGTAGCCTGTATTCTGTGCACGTTATGGACAAATATTTTTTATTAAACCATTCAACTTGTTATTCAAATGTACATATATAGCACATATTATTTGTGCACATCTTTGTCATGTGGTCATTGATGGTGCTACGTCCAACTAACACATATTACATCATCCTCACAGGATCCCACCCTTGAAACATGTTCCCACTGGTTTGCTTAAACTGTCACAGAAAAATAAATCACAGTATTAACTGATCAGAAAATGACACGTAGGTGTGATGAGGATGTGTATTTTGGGTTATTTTTTTTAAATAATGATGTTTTTTGTGAACCTCAGTTCATGTAAACTGATGTTTCCTGATCCCAAGATCCCCACAGTCCATGCCAGGGCAAAAAACAAACCATGACGTTGAAGGAAGTCTGTGAAGACATCAAAAAAAAAAAAAAAAAAAAAAAGGACCAGCC
>VUQI01055885.1:9369-22435 GCA_015106735.1 Paratilapia polleni | reverse complement strand
TTTTCAATTCAATTCAATTCAATTTTATTTATATAGCACCAATTCACAAAAATAGTCGCCTCAAGGCGCTTTATATTTTAGGGTAAAGACCCTACAATATACACAGAAAACCCCAACAGTCAAGCGACCCCCTATGAGCAAGCACTTTGCAACAGTGGGAAGGAAAAACTCCCTTTAAACAGGAAGAAACCACGGGCAGAACCAGGATTAGAGAGGGGCAGCCATCTGCCGCGACTGGTTGGGGATGAGGGGAAACAGAAGAAAGCAGAGGGAGACAGGACAAAAGACACACTATGGCAGAGAGACAGAGTTAATAATAACTAATGATAACTAATGATTAAATGCAAGTGGTGTAAGTGGTCTCAGTTCACTGAGACTTTTCAAAGAAGAATTTTTACAACAGTAATAAATGGGCTGAACGGGTCCTGTTATAGGACAAACTTGGCTGCAGGAGAGTCATTAATGTTATTAGAAACACCTAAAGGTCTCAAATGTCCACTGTGAAAAAGGCCAGTTAGCACAGTCAATCTAAAACCCTCTTTTTTGAATCTAAAATACCTTAATCCCACACTCTATCCCACTGGGTTTAACATATAGTGTGTCATAGTTTCATTTAAAACCTCAGGCTAACACCGGGGATTTAGTACTCGTACTAGTTGAATAGGACATGACCCCTGCTGACACAGTATTTCACACTATTTTCTTAGCGCTGTAGCTCTGGAGTTGGCACCATAAAGGTAGTGTGAACCTTTCTACACATCATGGGTAAAAAATCGTGGTAACCTGCATTCAAAGTGTCAAGTCTTACTTATCCCGGGGTTAAATGTGGAGTTTAGAGAAAGGTTAGCCTGAGGTTACATGTACTATGAAAACCTTTGAAAGTTTTTGCCTTATTGGTGAAGGAGGTGAAAGATGCTCAATCACGATAAAGATGCGGCTGTTCATGGGGGGACCAGATGCTCCTTGTGATAGGCGTACTGTGCTCCGTCTACCCTGAAGAAACAGCACAGTTGTTCAGAGATCACACCTGACTCAGATCTGTTGGATGCTGCTGTTTTCAACTTCTGAGTTTCTCCCTCAGTGGAAAAAGAAAGTTTTCAGACTCGGTCAAAACCTCAGGCTTAGCTCCTGCCTGTGTGAGCAATCCACAGACATTCAGAGAAACCCAATTCAAAGCAGCAAAGAGCGTATGAGGGGATGGATAATGGCAGGATGGGAAAATGAAAACCCAAATGAGCAATAGCGCAAACTTAGTTGGGAGATGTCTGGAGATTTCTGTGTTTGGGAATAAATTCATCCCTGTTTAGTCGTTGTATTCCTTCTCTTCTGCTTCCCACTAGCGCCGGGGCATTGAGGAGACACTGTAACACCCAACATCTACGCAGGAAAAGCACAACAATGACTGTCCAGAATCCATTTGATTTCCTTCACTCTATCTCTCACCTCTCTGCGCAACTCTCTCTCATCCCTTCTGGATGTCTCTCATGCCATTTTTTCCGTCTCAGTGAGTTCATCCATCTCCCTGATCTCTCATATTGCCGTCTCTTCTCCTTCTTTTCCTTCATCTTTTAAGCTCTACTGTCTTCTTTCTCCATCTTTCCTGACCAGTCTGTCACAGTTTTTGTCATTTCTTTCTGTCCACCCTGTGATCCCTCACTGAAAAGCATTCTCTGCTCTTTTTGTTGGGTTTTAACCGAAAAAGCCAAGCTTGCAGTCCTCCTGTGGACACTGTGAACATGGGTCAGATACTGTCAGAAAATTCAGCCAAAATTGTTTCTATGTAGTTTCTATTTCAGTTACCAGTTTCCCACTGACATCACCCGAAATCCTGTGATCTATAAAGTGCTCTTTATTCCTCCTTGTGATTTTAATACCTCTTCCTCTTTAAGTTCCCTTTATCCATGCTTTGCATATTTCTCTGCATTTCTTAAACTTTCTTGACTCCCTCCATCTCTCTTTCCCTTTTCCCATCATACTGAACTTTTTGTTTCCCTCCCACTCGCTCTCTTTCTACCTCTATTTCTCCTTTACTCGTTTCCTATCTCTCTCCTCATCTTTTCTTTTTGTCTGCCTCAGTGGGAGTTCGGAAAACACTCTGTCTCTCTCATGAAAGAAAAGTGTTGCTTCACTCCCCCAGCTCTCTTTTGATTCGAAATAAAAGGCAATGTGAAATATCCCCCCAGACACACACGCTGACATTCATAGTTTCTACCCTCTCCCACATCAACTCAATTGCTGAAGCAATGCAGCAGCATGAAGGGACAGGAAAACTCGCAGCCATCTGAAATGAGCCTGGCGTATTGGGAAAGGTGAGAAAGAAAGAAGCACTGTGTGTGTGTGTCAGAGTGTGTATGAAAAGGCAGCAAATTAAAATAAAAACAGTGAGTGTGGCACTGGCGGTAGTGTGTGAGTATGTGTGAGTGTGAAAGACTAAGTAACAGGTAGAGCGCTGAGGAGGCTCTCCCAGGAGGCAGAGTGTGTGTTTTCATGTTGTTCAGCTCAACATGATAAAAGAGTGAAAACAGCACAGATCAAAACACAAGTCAGTTTGGGACATGAACAAAGAAGCACACAGAGTCAGTTTTAGTTTTCCAGGGTAGCATTAAAGACTACATTCAGACACAAACAGACAAACACACACACAGCACTCTATTCTTTTCCTTTCATACACCTCTCTTCTTATCTGTGGCCACCCCATTCAAACCAGCGACAGAAGCACATAAAAAAATTATGAACACGCAAGCTGCCTCACTTAACCTGTCAATAAGTCTATCAATACAGTGTGTGTATTATAACTCTACAATTTAAAAAATCTAAACATTTCATCTGAAGGTTTCAAACTTTCCACAGATCAGTGTGAATTTGTGCATGCAACCGAACAAAAAAGAAAAAGAAATTCAGTTCCAGATAAAAGACCAACATGAAAGACTCACAGCATGTCCCTATGTTGCAATTTAAGAAAGGCTGGGTGTTGTGGCAGTGGGACCAAAGGTAACCTAGGTTAGAACCATCCCACAATGGGACTGATGCTGTGACCTACAGTACTGTGCAAAAGTCTTGAGCCGCCCTGCTTTTCTTTATATTTTGCTAGGAAAATGAGAAATAGGTGCAGCAGTTTATTGAAATATGTGCAAACATACTTGAAAATACAGCATTTAAGGCAAAAAAAGAGTTTGTACAATTCTAATGAGCTTGAAAGTCAATATTTGGTATGACCACCTTTATTCTTCAACTCACCCTGAACTCTCTTAGACAAGCTTTCTTGTAAGTTCTTTAAGTAGTCTTCAGGAATAGTTCTCCAGGCTTCTTGAAGGACATTCAAAGCTCTTCTTTGGATGTTGGCTGCCTTTTGTTCTGTTCTCTGTCAAGATGATCCCACACTGCTTCAATAATGTTGAGGTCCGGTCTCTGGGGAGGCCAATCCATGACTGATAGTGATCCATTGAGTGTTTTTCTATCCAGGTATGGTTTTATTGCACTGGCAGTGTGTTTAGGATCATTGTCATGCTGAAAAATGAAGCTGTTGCCAATCAGATGCTTTCCAGATGGTACTGCATGGTGGATCAAAATCTGATGGTACTTTCCTGCGTTCATAACTCCACAGGTTTTGACAAGATCCTCAACACCACTGGCTGAAATGCAGCCCCAAACCATGACAGAGCCTCCACCGTGTTTTACAGATGGCTGTTGTACCTCTCTCCTGACCTCCTCCGTACATATTAATGACGATTTGAACCAAATATTTCAGATTTGGATTCATCACTCCATAAGACGTGTTGCCACTGATTTTCAGTCCAGTTCATGTGTAATTTGTCATACCTCAGCCTTTTCTCCCTTTTTCCCTTGACAGCCACCCTTCCACTGAGACCATTTCTGATGAGGCTTCAGTGAACAGTACATGGATCAGCTGAAGGGACAGATGCATCTCTCAGGTCCTGTGTCAGGTCTTTGCTGGATTTCTTTTCCTATTTCTTAAGGACATGACTTTCAGATACTGTTCATCTGCTGTAGATAGTTTTTTAGGCCTGCCACTTCTTCTTTTGTCCTCCACTTGTCCAATTTCTTCTAATTTTTTAAGGACACACTGCACACCATGCCCAGATACGCCACGTTTTTGCCTAATAGCTCCTAATTATATTTTATGCCTGTCAAACTGTGTTATCTTTGGCATTTTTCATAGATTCAACTAAAGAAATGGGAACAAATGATGTGTTTTTATGACAGACTGCTAGTAACAAAGTGCCTAAAGATACAATTTAAAACTGGTTCTTTGCTAAGTTGTCTGTTATGTGTAGACACAACGCTGGTTCATCCCTTGAGTTAGGCGCCTTTTTTATGCTTGAATGATTCATAGGTCAGTGTTAAGTGGCAAAGAAACATTCCTCTGAAAATGGTCAGGTACAAGGACTGTACTGAAATTGAGTGAAAAACTTTGAAAGACCTTCAGAAAACCTGGAGAACTATTGCTCAAGAGCACTTAAAAAATGTCAAGAAAGTCTGGCTCCTTGGAAACAAATTATAAAGAAATGAGGGGCCGCTCAAGACTTTTGCACATTACTGTATGTCTACTGACCAACCAATAAGAACGAAGAAAACAAAAAATAAAATTTTGATGAGCCGTGGGCAGCAGAAGCTTGTATGATGTGTCCTTCAGCTGCTATAAACATTGTGCCAGGTAGCACACAGCATGGAAAAAAAATAGCTGAGAAAATACAGCTTTACCTGTAATTCAGACGGTAAGACCATTCTGTACAGTGTACATACATTAAATCTTGACGTCATCCCCAGGTTGATTAGGTCTGTGCCACACAGTGTGGTTTGCAATAAACTTACAAGATTGCTAAAATCTTACAGTCTAAAAAAGCTTTTTCCAACTTTGAAGTGTCTCAAAGAGACACAAATAAAGAAAAAAATATATACATGCTTGCTCATAGGGGGTCGTCTGATTGTTGGGGTTTTCTGTCTAATATTGTAGGGTCTTTACCCTAAAATATAAAGCGCCTTGAGGCGACTGTTGTTGTGATTTGGCGCTATACAAATAAAATTGAATTGAATTGAATTGAAAATTGAATATACATATAATAAAGAAACTGCAATCCTTTGGGAGAATCTTAGACTGAAACTACATCTTAGACTGAAGCTCACATCCCTACACTTTATAGTTTCATACAACTACATGTAGGTTAATGTACATGGAGCTGAATATTTAAAGTGATACTCAGGTGGTTTTAAACTGGCTACATATACTTTTATCTGCTGCACTACTAGCTGTCAATAATTCAAAATTAGAGAGCATACAGTAATAAGAAATTCATAGATAGCAGACTCTCCTTAACACACACTGTATATCCATCCATCTATTCATTCATTTTCTTAACCATTTATCCAACTGTCCACTATCAACTTGGAGGCTGGAACCGATCAGACTCTCATTCAGTTCTTCCAAGTGATCTCTCCTTATTGAAATAGTGTAAGCCACACTGTGCAGCTTGGTTTTTCTATCATGAGCTGACATTTGGCTGTGCACAGTAACTACTAAGAGTCTGAAAGTTTTCCTCCAAAGATATGAAGGAACTGTTCATAAGAAGTTCTCATTTCCTAACTAGACTCTTAAGCACATCTTTATTAAAGCAGACTCACTGGAAAGGTCAATCATTTAAGTGAATACCCTGTAGACAGCAACTCCAAGGCAAGTATGCACTGTAGCCTGTGTGCCGCAGGAGAGCAACTAGAGTGATCAAGATCAAGGACATCTGGTTAGATAAAAGATTTTAACTGACAAGGCAAACAATTTGACTCAAATTTGTCTCTTCAGCCTTATCCAATGATGAGTCAAGATGGGTTTATTCTACAATTCCTTGAAACAAATATTAATATATATATATATATAAAATATATATATATATATATATATATATATATATATAGCGCTAGCGCTACAATTTATAAGTAAAACAGCAGCTAAAACTGATTTTATTACACATGCACTTTGCCATCAGCTGCAAAAATACTGCAAAAATAGACACAGCACACGCACACACTTGCTCCTTACTCACCAGTGTAGTCTTCACGGCAGATACAGGTGTACCCTCCCTCTCTGCGGGCACACACGCCTCCATTCAGACAGGGGTTGGAGTAGCACAGGTTGATCTCTGTCTCACAGTAATCACCCGTGAAGCCCACCGGGCAACGGCAGCGTAGTCCTGCGATGGGGTGAATGGGCCGGAACAAGATGGAGGGTGAGGAGATGAAGGGGGCAGAGCTGTTAAAACGCAGCACTGAGATGCACTTCATGTAGTTCTGACACGGCTCCCGCAAGCATACGTTGTCATCGAACGGCAGAACCTGGAGAGATGGAAGAAGAAACATGAAACATACAGTTCAGTGTGAGGAACATTCTCAATTTAGATCACTTTCTGTGACACTAGCTTTCATAATTCCTCATAGAGGACTTTTTTCATCACTCATAATAACATGACAAGTTTTTTTTTTCTCACCACAGAGGTTCTAGTGTTTATAAGTACTGAGTAGCAGTGTGGCTCTTTTCTATTTGTGTTCCGGTAAGTCATTTAGTAAGCAATGGTGGAAGAAGTATTCAGATTTTAAAAGCTTCAAAACAACAATGTATATCCTTCAATATACCTTCAATCAAAAAATGACTTAACTAAAAGTACATTAAATATCATCAGCAAAAACTATTTAAGGTAACAAGAAAAACTTCCCCTATTGATTATTATTACATCAGGGACGCACAGATATATCAGCTGAACACTGGTGTTTATGGTGTTATTGTCCACCAGTGGCCTTTTAGAATATAGGATGCCATTCAGCAATGACAGTGACCATCAGTATTGTGATCCTTACACCTGGAATTCAGTGTATTTGTATATATGTATTTGTATGAATGACTATGTGATATTTCAGAGACAGTATGATGAAGTGATGGAAGATTTTAAAACAGTTTTTTTATAATGATAATTTCTTTGTTTCCTTGGGAAAAAAAGAGAGAATAAATAACATCAAAAAACAAAATAATAACAAATAAGCAAACACTAGTATCTGCAACTGCTACTGGCCAAATTAGTATTTTAAAATACCACATTGGATTAAAGTAATAATATGAATTTTAAAAAAAACTTGGATGGATGGAGGGAGACTGTACGAGAAAAAACACAGAAATGCTAATGTTTTGCATGCTAGCAGCATCCTTTAACTATCATAGTTAAATCTTTTAATGCTAATGCTAAAACATGATCATGCCTGGCACTGAATACAGTGCCACAATCAGGATGCAGCCTCACAAAAACAAACATGTAAAAACATTACACCTCAGTCGCATTCTAGTTTAATTACTAAGCTTAAAACCTTACTGTCAAACTTCCCAATTCACTGAGTCAAATGTGTACAAGTAGGTTCATCCCACCTGCTTCCAAATTCTGCTGTGATCACACAAGCTTGCCACCATATGCTGCATATAAAAGTCTATAGTTAGGAGGAGTAACAGCCTGTAGTTTGTCATTGGCTGGCTGGTCTCTCAGGCTCAACACTTCTGACTGGTGTAGGTTAGCATTTGATTGCTACAATGTGGTGCTCTCCAATATAGCTAGACATAGACGTTTAAAAAAGGGACATCGAGGATGTCTTTGCTGATTCCATTTTAAATAATGAGGTGTTATCAACAATTTATTTATTTTAAATATTGAGTAAATCTTAACAAAACACCAGTACCAGCAGTCTCTCTCAACCTTCTTCACAGGACTAAAATTTCCCAGTTATAAGTCATTTAGCATGCTTACTTGGACACTATGAGAACAGTTTGCTTTTTTTCTTTGTATAACCAGTCACTTTCCTGGAAAGCATATTTACTGCTGCTGCTTGCTGTTAAGGCCAGTGGACCGGATATATTCACAAGATTGTGTCTTTTTTGAGCCTAAGATTCTGTTAGCATGTGTCTCTGTGTGTTTGTGTGACAGTGCCTGTTAAGATAAGGTCATACCACTCTGCCCTCTCTGCTCGGCTCTTCCTCAGTCCTTTATAAATGTCTTCCTCTTGTGTTTTCACCTGCTTCCTTCTCTCTCTCTCGCTCTCTCTGTGGAGATACCCTTGGCTTGTGTAAACATTACATAACTGATGTGCATGGCCAGGTGTTCCTGATTTCATGCATGAAAACATATAGTGGTCATATTCGCCTATTGTTCTATAAAACCACATGGCTACTGTGCCATAGCATCTGTATTGTATCACTGCCAGTTCACATCCAATAAGCTCACATGGACACTCACAAGCCACTTTATTAGGCACACCATGCTGGTACTGGGTTGGACCCCCTTTTGCCTTCAGAACTGCCTGAATCATAGATTCAGCAAGGTGCTGGAAACATTCCTCAGAGATTTTGGTCCATATTGACATGACAGCATCACACAGCTGCTGCAAATTTGTCAGCTGCACATCCATGATGCGAATCTCCTGTTCCACCACATCCCAAAGGTGCTCTATTGGATTGAGATCAGGTGACTGTGGAGGTCATTTGAGTACAGTGGACTCAAATGTCAGCTAATTGATTGTCATGTTAAAGAAACCAGTTTGAAATGATTTGAGCTTTGTGACATGGTGCGCTATCCAGCTGGAAGCAGCCATTGGAAGATGTGTACACTGTGGCCATAAAGGGATGGACATGGTCAGCAACAATACTCAGGTAGGCTGTGGTGTTTAAACGATGCTGAACTTGTACTAAGGGGCCCAAAGTGTGCCAAGAAAATATTCCCCACACCATTACACCACCATCAGCAGCCTGAACTGTTGATACAAGGGAGGATCCATGCTTTCATGCTGTTTGCACCAAATTTAGACCCTACCATCTAAATGTCACAGCAGAAATTAGGATTCATTGTCCAATTTTGGTGAGCCCCTGCAGACTGTAGCCTCAGTTTCCTGTTCCTAGCTGACAGGAGTGGCACCCGGTGTGTTCTTTTGCTGCTGTAGCCCATCTGCTTCAAGGTTCGATGTGTTGTGCATTCAGAGATGCTCTTCTGCATACCTTGGTTGTAACGAGTGGTTATTTGAGTTAATGTTGCCTTTCTATCAGCTTGAAGAAGTCTGACCATTCTCCTCTGACCTCTGGCATCAACAAGGCATTTTCTCCCAGAAAACCGCTGCTCACTCAATAGTTTCTCTTTCTCTGACCATTGTCTATAAACCCTAGAGATGGTTGTGTGGGAAAATCCCAGTAGATCAGCAGTTTCTGAAATACTCAGACCAGCCCGTCTTGTAATAAGTTTGAATTTCAGCAGGTCATCTTGACCATGTCTACATGCCTAAATGTATTGGGTTGCTGCCATGTGATTGGCTAATTACATGTTTGTGTTATCGAACAGTTAAACAGGTTTACCTAATGAAGTGGCCGGTGAGTGTAAGCTTCTTCACTTTATTAAATACAGTCACAAAAAGAAAGGTTTGAACTGACCATATTAGAGGTACATTCTGTAATCTCATAGAATACTCTTGTTTTCAATATAGCAAAAACGACTGTGCTTTGAATCTCTGAGAAACACCAGAAAGGTTTTTATTCATTTGATTCATATGCTTGCAAACATTTTTGTCTTTGTGGTGTAGTGAAGGGGTTAAAATTGACACGCACTATCATGAAACACTCAGAAGTGTGACTCCTGTGTGTGTCTTTTGGCACATGGACTAACCTCCATCTGTGTCAGTGACGTCAGCCTCGGCCTGTTCAGGTACAGCTGCTCCTCCAGGGCCTCAGAGGGAAAGAAATGTCCGCCCGGCAAAGCAGCAGAGAAGCTGACATTCAGGATCCCTCCAGGTGCTGCATCCAGATCCGGCTGAATGTTGAAGATGAAAACATCCTCGACGGGAACTGAGAGCACTGCTGACACACCTTCCAGGAAGGTTCCCAGCAGTGGTGATAGGAAGTGCTCCTGGGACATGTTCTGAAGGCGGACAGTGACACTGCTGCCCAACATGTCCTCTGTGATAATGAGGACGCGGAGAACACACTGGGCCGAAATGCTGTGGACACCATCTGAAGAGTTGAAGAAGAAAGCAGAGGACAATAGAAGAGGAAGTTAAGCAGGTTCTAAAGAAAGACAAAGAGAGTGAGAAAGTCAGAAAAGCACAGCGAGTGAACAGGGCATGGGGTGAAAAGAGAGACTTTGAGAGGAAGCTTTAGGGGGACAGGTGAGGAACAACAGAGATAAATACAGACAATCAGGAATGTAAAGAGACTAATCACAAATACAAAGACAGTAGAGGAGGCAGTCACAACCGTGTCAACAGAGAGGCAGTGTAGATAAGCATGCAGGACTCTGTTACTACATGCAGTATGTTATCATACATTAGACACATATCTAAATACAAAATAGGGAAAGATATTAAAGAAAAATGTATTTGACTACGATCATGGCATTTTACAGTTAATGGTGCCTTTAACCCTAGAACATTAACGTCGGGTGATTTTCACACATGCGATTGTGGTTATATGATTTTCACTGTGTTGCTGCTGTCTGAGTTGCATGGGTCCTTGGGTAGCTTCAGGCTGCTCACTGACATCATCGAAGGTAAGTGTGTTTCCCTGCTCCCATCCCTGTTTTTTTCAACAGGCACATGTTTGGGTGTTTTTCACCCGACGTTAGTATTCTAGGGTTAAGTAAGAAAAAGACGTATTGTCTCACTGAAGTGAACAAAGTTATGCTTGAAGCTGCATTAAAAGTCAAAATATTGGAAAAGCCATTTCCAGAAATCAGGAATGACCATGAAAAAGCACTCACAACCTACAGTAAAGCAGTAAAAGGAACCATAATGTAATTTTAGAGCATTAAAAGGAAACATAATGTAATTCTATGTTACTTGAATCTATTAAGAGTGGGAGAGAAACTCATAGGTAACTGAAACTACCAGCAGTTTGGTGCTTATAATGTCATAGATGCTAAGTTTTCTATCACCACGCTGGCACTGCCAGCAGAATTTAACTGTTGGCAATAAAATTTGTTGGCTAGTTTTGATAAAAGATGGTTTTAATGTCCTTGAATTAGTTTTGCCTGCATGTAACAAAAGTTGTGCTTCTAATTCATAAATCTTAACAGAAAATGATTGCACACCAAGGGTTACCCTGAGGTGCTGGTCACTGCAAGAAGATTTGAGAATATGAAGAATATTGTACATCTACAATAGTGCACTACCTAATGCAAAAACATGAATGATCGTTATTTGCTCTAAGATATATATATTTGAATAATGAATGTATCACTCGCATCAAGACGAGGAAACTTAGATGTCTTAATCTCTAGGAAGGAGCACTATCTGATCTACTGTCACCTCATGGATTGACTAGGTAGATAAAGCTGTTTATGATATCATTGAGAGTTCATGTTTAACAATATTTTCTTGATCTATTTGATATTGAATTAAAATTTGTCTAATTTTTAACATTTTTGATGGTATTTAACTAAAAAGTTGACACAATTTAAGTCTTCATATGTAGTATGAGACACAGCAGTTCCTTTCACTTTGTCTGAGATAATTTGATTACCTGCAGCTATACTTACTCTCACAGTCCAGTGCATTACTACTGTATGACATATCAGTACCTTTGTTCTACTATGATTGTTGATTCTGAAGAAAAAGAGTATGCCTGTGGAGCTGGGTGGAGGACACTTTTTTTCCACTCTACAGTGCATAAATATAATAGGGCACTTTGATGCCACTTAAGTTGGATCATTGTAATAAATGTCATATTTCTTATGTCCACAACAAAATTTAAATACATAAATATGGAAAGATGGAAAGGCAAAGGCAGGGGCAGCAGCATGGAGACCCCAGGGCACAGAACAGAGCAGGCATCCGTGACAGCAGATATGACATTGATTAAGTCAGTTATATGAGAAGGAGGTGGGGTGGAGGTGGGTAGCAGAGGCAGCAGCGACTGCAGGCAAGCTTAAGCAACTTGAATAATGTGCCCCGTGTGAGATTGGAAAAAAGAAGTGCAGAAGGGTATTGGCTGATATAGGCTAGCCCGGCACTTAGATCAGCTGTTATTAGGTGATGTACTGCTAAAATCTTTGGTTTAGCTTGGCGTATCAAAAGATTTTTGTCTAATAATTAATGTTGCCTTAAATATTTAACCAAAACCACTAATCCTCCCAAGCTTAAACAAGCTCGTAACAGCAAATATGAAAAATCTGATACAATAAGACCGTATATTTTGCAGACACTCTGAGTATGAACATTGCCAGCAGACAGCTCAATGCAAACACTTTTTTGCATTCGGTTTCACTGAGACCCACTTAAATCTTGTGGAGACAGGATGACACAAAGTATTTTAGTGCTGCTTTTTCTTCTTGCACTTCTTATTTCCACTGCAGCCGTGTGGATAAAGCAGCTTGGCTGTAGACACTCAGTACTGCTGTATGTGTATATTTAGTCATCATCTGTGGACCTACATGCCAAGCATAAGATGTGGTTGATAGCAGATTTGCAGAATAAAAGTGTTGAATCCTCTGAGGTCCACTTCACAGTCTCTAGTAAGGATGATGCAATTCTTTATCATGTGTTACAGTAAGTAAGAGAAAACTGATCCTGTTGAGTCTGCATTTATTTGTAAGTCACACAGACGGTGGCATACAGCTGAGTGTTCTCATGTAGAAAACACAATTTCCATTCTCTTCCCACACGCAGCTTTGGTTACAATTTGAACAGGGCCCTCCTTTTGCTGGGAGTCCACAAAATGAGTTCATTGGAATCGCAGCAGGTCACAGCCCTCGCAAACAGAACAACATCCATTTCATCCACAGATACACGATGTGTTTAATCTACATGGGATACAGTGCTGGGTTGTATTGTATGCTGTAAAGCAATTTGGTGGAACAAGCTGGCAAATACGCTATAAAGGCATACAAACGTACACGACCAGGATGAAGGATAATAGAAAGGAATGAAAGCATAAGAAAGTGATGCATGAGTGGTGTTGATGCAAAAAAAAAAAAAAAAAAAAAAGGAAAAAAAAAAAAAAAAAAAAAAAAAAAAAGGAAAATAACAAAGGGGGGGGGGGGGA
>VUQI01055882.1:0-20679 GCA_015106735.1 Paratilapia polleni | reverse complement strand
CAATCGACTATGGTTGCTGGAGTCTCTAGCTTCACGTTTCTGAGAATAGAGTCGCCAATAATCAGAGTTTTTTCCTCAGCGGGTGTGTCGCTGAGTGGGGAAAATCGATTTGAAACGTGAACGGGTTGGTGGTGTACCGGGGGCTTTTGTTTCGGACTACGCTTCCTCCTCACCGTCACCCAGCCGGCCTGATTCCCCGGCTGTACGGGGCCTGCTGGGATAGAGCTAGTTGGAGCTAAGCTACCTTCGCCCGCACCGACTACAGGGGCCTGGCTAGCTACAGGATTTTCAATGGTGCGGAGTCGAATCTCCAATTCATTGAGCCTGGCCTCCAAAGCTACAAACTGGCTACATTTATTACAAGTATCATTATCAGTAAAGGAGGCCGAGGAATAACTAAACATTAGACACACAGAGCATGTTAATGTTGACATTTGTGGATTTTAGTGAAGTTTCTCAACAATTGGCATGACATATTACAACACATCTTCAGTGTGCCTCAAAGTTGTTAGTTGTGAACTGATTATTTATTTATTTTTATATTGAGATTTAGTGTATGTCTACTCAGCGCATACTAATCAGGATTATTTAACAATCCCTTACTTTAAATTTAGTACCACCTTCAAGTCAAAATGTTACTTTAATTTGGTCATAAAACTAATAGCATTAGCATCAGTTCTGACTTACTATTTAATGCCAGTTAGCAAATGGCGGCATGCCCACACCTTAAACTAAAACAGCAACATGGTAAACATGGTGAAACATGGTAAACATCTGCAAAAGCAGGACACAGCTTATTGTGGTGACATTAGTTTTAAGATCAGCTATACTGCTTTTAAGTAGCCCAAATAGAGCTGTTATGTCCCAGATCGTAAGGACCAAATCACATATATCACAAATCACAAATTAGGTGATGATGAAACTGGTAAAAACTAGTCTCAGTAAATAACAAAATAAGTATAAAATGTTGGGGAGTATAATTGATGGAGACAATCTATGCACTCTGTATTTTGACAACTGACATCACACATAGTACTCTAACATTTCCTACTAGTATAACTTGGTAAATGATACATTGTATAAATTCTTTAATAGTCAGTATGTAGTACACAGTGTATATATGTATTTAGGATGGACTTGTCTCACTTTATTGTTCATGACATAGACTTCTTAGCTACTAGGTAAATAAGGATTGCATTAATCTTGTGTATGAACATGTACAGCAGCTAAAATGAAAGGAATGGCACAAAATTTGAATAAATGATTAATCAAATGACTAAATGTCCTGTTTTAAATGCCAAAGTACATGCTAGATTATGCAAACATTTTTCAAGAAACTGTCTTTTCCTTCCCCCCTCTTTCATACACTATATTCTAACCACCTTCACCCAATGAAACACTTCTGCAAAGCTTTATTGGAATAAACATAATACTAGACAGGATGACAGGCAGTGTGCAGCTATAAGGCTAACAGCTATGAAGCACCCTCTTCCCTCTGGCAACAGTGTGTACATAACTAAACAGCAGATTCTCAGCAGCAAGGAGAGGCTTGCCCAAAGGATAAACTCCTCCAGGAAGTCTTGAAAGAAATTGGTTATTAAATAAGGCAGACCGGAGATAAAGATGTCACCAGTAATAATGCTTTTCATTTTGACTCTGATCTTATTTGTTCAGAGGGGAGGGTGAACTATGCAGTCTCACTGAGTTGACACAAGGGTTTCTCCCACTGCTAGGAGACTGATCTGTCAGCAGATACATCGCAATGCCGTCTTTGTCGCCCGCGCTGGTGAGGGCAAACTAATATAGTGGAATTGCAGATGTGGCGCTTTCTGCCTAACCCTGCTAATACTCCATACATACACACAGACAGGCCTGAAAGGATACAGAAACCATCACTGCTGATTTATACAGGCCGTGGCAGTTACTGAGTGTAGCCTGTGTGCTCTGCTGTCTTACAGATCCCAATGGCAGTGAGAATGGGACATGCTGTACAGTAGACTCACACCATTTGGTCATCCTTCTGTCAACAATCCAGAGCCCAGTCCGCTCTCACTAAATCCTCCTTTGATAGTGTCAAGTATATTTCTAGTACTACAAAATGAGCATCTGTTGATAATGAGAGGATATCAAAGAAAAACACAATTTTCCCCCAAAAATACATCAGGCTCTTCTGAAATACATTATTAATACTGTGAATTAGATAAACATACAACATAAAAGGACACATAATGGAATCCACCTGGAGACACAAGTGTTTGGGGAAGAAACCAATTAAAGAGATCAAAATAATTAAGAAAATTTGCATAATTGTTGAGGAAGTTCTTTGAAAAAGTTAACAAACAGGAACACAGCAGCAAAGAGAGAGTGTACCAGTTAACTATTTATTGTCATTTCCACAGCTATAATAAACCAGACTGCCTCAGCCTTTTTAACCGAGAATGGTCAGCAGCTCCATTAGCTTACATAACTGTGACAGTCAAAGTCAGAGCACAAGAACAAATCTGGTCAGTGTGGCCCTACAGGCAGACAAATTGCACAGGTGTCCTGACATTTGAATAGATTATGCCTGCAACATTTGTTTCTTATATTCTGTTATTTCGTTTGATAGGTGAACCAAGCTAAAACAAAAGTGGTCTAATAGAACAACACTGCACAACTCCTATTGATTTTTCTCCTATGTGACTTTTTAATATCAGGTTGTACACCATACCTTGAGTGGACGCAGTGTCACTGAAGACCAAACTTGACAAGAATGAAGACTTGCTCAGGGCATTTTCTACAAATCTGAGCAGAACACAAGAACAACAATGCACAGTCAAAATTTCAAGCCACTCTGTGGGCTCTCTTTTGTGTCAGACTAAATCAGATTAAAATATGTTTACATAAAGAGTTATTAGGCAAACTGAAATTCAGGTACCCTATATTTGATGTGAAGTGCACCTTATCATCAGTGAGCATGTGTGTTCTCATGTGCACGCATGAAACAAACAAAACAGGGACCAACAGAACCTAAAAATTCCACAGGGTATCTTTAAGTAGTCAGAGCTGTTTTTAAACAACCAAAATCAAGAGCACAAAAAGCTAGCATTAATATGCATTTGATTTCCTTTGAGGCCTTTTGACACTTTAAGACCTACCCCAGTTTTGAAAGGCAAAATGAAAAGCACAAAATTTAAACAAAAAAGCTGTTATTTGAATGGTGCTGACAAGCTACACCGCAAAGCTTTTTTTGTGTGTGGTTTGTTGTATGTTCGTCTTTATTTCTTAAGTTTATAGCTCTTTTTGTGTAGTTTTGTGTGTGGTACAGGAGTATAACACACACGACTCTACAGTTTATTCATTTAATAAGTAAATGTATTCATTAAATGAACACGAGGGAATAAAAAAAACATAATGAAATCAGGACCACTGAAGATGGAGGACACTTAAAAGTAGGCCAGGCATTATCTCTGCAGCAGACAACCACCTACAGGGTGTGCTTGTTAATCAGTCACTGACATGCAGGCTGGGTGGAGTTCAGTAAAAAAAAAATAATAATAAATAAAAAAAATAATAATATTAAAAATTTCACTCTCAACCATTCCATGCTGAAATCTGGGTGATAGACCATAACGCAATGAGTGATGTGGCTGGAAAACAACTGGAAAGGTAAACATATTTGACTGTTGAACAAGATAATGGTGTTAAATATTTATAGTGTCCTTCAATTACTTTTTCAAATTTCTTTTGTGTACAATAAACAGCCTGTGTTTTTTTGGAAAAGCACCACAACACAACCACTAATCAGGCCTACATTCAGTTTAAAGCCCACTCTACTTTAGAGGGACTATCGTGTCTTCATACCTTGCTTTTATTCTCTCTACAATAGGCACCCAGTGCATGGATAGTAACAGCAGCTTCCTCTGTCTGCAGTGTACTAGACGATAAGATAATTCTCTTTAGTTCTTGCAAAAAGCTTTATAGGTCAAAGTTCCAGCAACACTTGAAATATACATATATATATATACTATGTATGTAGAGATGCTGATTTCTGAAAAATTTGCAGTGGTCTCTTAATTTTCTCCAGAGCTGTATATAACTACTTTATGGCTGGATGGACATCTTGGTGGTTTCTCTTTATCATGTGACCAGATAGGTATTGGGCAGTCTTAAAAGATGTTGCTTCCATATAAAAGAAATGTAAAAAAAAAAAAAGTGAATCTGGGGGTTACAAGTAAAATTGGTACATAATTTTGGGCTTTTAATGATTTCTTTGAACTGTTCTTTTTCCAGAGTGGAATGATTGTACAGCATACATCTTTAACGACTTTAGAAAAACAAGAATTGGGTGCATAATTTATTTGGGTTTGAATTTATTTTGGATTTTCTCTAATCCACACAGGGTCAAAAGTATATATACACCCCCACTGATAATTGGTTAAATGTCCCTTAGCAAGCTGCACCTCGACCAGATGCTTTTGGCAGCCATCAACAAGCTTCTGGCATAATTCTGGCTGGATATTTGACCTCTTTTCTTGGCAGGAGTGGTAGAGTTCATTTAAATTGGTTGATTTCCTGGCATGAACCTGGCTTTTAAACACAGTCCACAAATTTTCAATAGGGTTGAGGTCGGGAGTACCAAAAGCATCTGGGCGAGGTGCAGCTTGCTAAGGGACTGCCACTTGTTATAATCTCTCCCAGACAGCAAAAAAATTCAGTGCAATCAATCACCAACCACTGTTTTTTTTGGGGGGGGTTGCGCGGAGGTTGCCGACCTATTTTTCCTCTGTTTCCTCTTTCCTCTGTTTAGGACTATATAAATTAAATGTATTGCTCCATCAACCTGTACTCTCATATTACCACACAGTGGCAAAAAATTACTTCCTGGAATATGATCATTTTTTTGAGCAAAAAAACACTACATTTATATACTTCATTAGAATAGCAGGAGTGTGTTTGGTGCATGCATGCAAAACACAGGAGCACAACATGAGTGCAGGGATTATATCAAGACTCACATTTGTGGTTAGGCGAGAGAAATAAAACTATGTTAGATATGGTTACAAATGAAATGTGGTTGAATATTAACCAAAATTTTAAGCCTCAAGTGTTGCGTGGACAATTTCTGTATTTTTCCCTTACCTTGAACAGGTGATGTCAGTATCTGAATGGAACCGTTAAAAAGGTTATGTTGTAGGAACTGCAAGCAGATCTTACAGTGCAAGACTTACAAAGCACAATAATGAGCATTTTTCTTTTTTTCTTAATAAAAATCATAATTTATTTTGTCTAAATGTGTTTGCTGATAATCCTAATTTGTAGAGGATGAGTGTTTATATGATACAAATAAATCAAACTGCACATTATGAAAACTATGAAAGCTACCTATACATTTTGGTTAGTACTCAAAACAGACTACTCAGTATACTACTCCTTAACTTAAAATCTGAGTGTAAAATTGTTTCAGGAAAATGGCACATGGGCTCAAAAGAAGAGAACTTTTTGCTAGAATGTGGGGTAACTGGTGAAGAGACAAACTTTGGTCATTTAGCTCTGTCAGGTTGAAGTAAACTAATGAGATTACTTCTGCCTCTGGAGCTGCACTGTCTCTGAGAAATGTTCATATAACCAAAACTCCAATTTGCTTAATGCAAATAAAGCACTGCTCATTGTCTCTTCAGGCCTCGCCTCGGCTCTGTCCTCCTCCCAGCCAAACCTGATTTCTCTCTGTGCTCCCCTGCCACTTAAACGTACCAATCAATACAGGTTAAAAAAAATCTTTATAAATGGAGAAAGACTGGAACTGCACATTTAAATATTATAACCGCACATCTTTTCAATGCTGTTGAAAAATTGTATAGATTATTATAATCAAAAGACACAGTATGCAGTACATGGGGCTAAAGCTGTTTCATTAGTAATTGAGAACTGTTGCTTGTATTGTAGTTAATTCTGGCTGACAGTAATGGTTTAGCTGTTTATCTCACAATTAACAATTGATTTTAATTATTTGTGCCACTTACTGCTTTCTTTCACTATTAAAATGTTGTAAATGTATCAACAGGCAAAAGGTTGGTTATCTAATGTCTAGATGTCAATTTCAACTTGATGCTGATCAATATTTTAGATTAAATTTGATTAAATGGCTGCTAGTTTATTGAAGAAGGTTGCTCATAGTGATAAACTCATAAATATTGTTCACCAAAGTCTGCAGTTCCCAGGATATGTTACAAAGTGTTTTAGTGCCTTTCAGCTCATTACTGTAGCATTGTAACTAGCCACAACAACCACATCTTATCACTGACAAAGCTGAGAAAGTACCAAACGACACACAGGAATAATTAATGACTCTAGTTATCTGCATGTCTGCATACAGAATCTGTATGTAAAGGAAAAGATGTTTGGTACTGGAAGCTTTCTGTTTTCCATTTGTATAGTCTGCTTGTATGCAAAGTTATATTGACATTTGTTACATTTGTGCAGGCTTTGGCTGTATGCAGGTAAACACTGCATGCAAAGAATAAAAAAAGCCCTGAAAATTTGGCTTTTGCCCCCAAAGACAAAGTGAGAAGACTAGCTGATGGATCCCTTAGCTGGTGAAAACTATGGAGCACTTAGTAGTTAAAATGATATTTCCCTTAGCGGGTGGTGGAGAGCAAAAACAAAGCTAAAAGCAGAGTGAATATTGGACCAATATTCATCACAGAAATGCAAAATGAATGCTGAATTTTGTTTTGAATGAATGTTGATGTCAGGGTCCTGGGTCTTTGACCCAGTGTTTTGAGTTTTGGGATTTTCAAGGTCTGTTCATTATTAATATTTTTTGTTTAATTCTTAATTTGCTCATTGTTCACATTTTTATCTTCATGTATTTCTTTAGTGATTTTAGTCTTGAGTTCTTACTACCTTTGTAATCTGGTTTCTGTTAGTGCTAGTATTGTTTAGAATTTTGATTCCTTGTGTTTTAGTTAGTCTAGCCTTCGTAGTGTCTTCCTGTATCTTGTTAAGTCTCCGCCTGTGTGTTATGTTATTTCCTGTTTTATTTCGGTAGTCTCTCGTCCGTTGTGTCTTGTATTTAGTTTTACTTCACCTGTACTTCCCCTTATCATTGATTAGTTTCACCTGTTTCTTGTTACCCAGCTGTTTCCACTCCCCCCTTGTTAACCTTCAGTGTGTCCTGTGTGTATTTATACCCCTTGTCTTTCAGTCGAACCTGGTTATGTCATACTGTGTCCTGTCTGTATGCTTTCCTGGTGTTCCTTGTGATTTTGGATTTTGTTGCTGGCATCTCAGGACTCTGTTTTTGGATGTTTTCAGTTTTTTCATAATAAAGGCTTGTTTTTTTGTTCACTTCAAGTCCATCTCTGAAGTCTGCGTTTGGGTCCTCCACCTCTGCTACACTCCAAAACATGACAGTTGAATTGTGCACGCTGGATGTGTAAACAGTCTAAAGCGTGTTTACACATTAGCCATTTCAGTTTAAAAGTTATTACATGTTTGTGCTGTGCTTGGTTCCAAGGCCCAAAAATGGCCCCATAAGGATCATACAAGATCAGATCTATATATTTTTTAATAATTTAAGAAAAATAAAACAAAACAAAACAGAAAATGTTATGTGAATGCCCTGCAATAGACTGGAGACCTGTCCTTTTTGCCCTATGACAACTGGGATAGGTTCCAGCTCTATCCTACTGCAAAATTTAGAAGTTAAAACAGGACAAAAACAAGTACTTGCTTTGGTAATGAATAAGCAGTGTTTTATGAAATATGTCACACATGTATGTTTAAACACTTGCATGGATAGCTAATTTGAATATGAGTAAAATTAAAATAGTTAAGGGTTACTTTTAAAATAATTTTATTCCATACATTGCCTTCCATATCTAGAGACAGCAACACAGCTTTGCTTTACAATGAATAAAACCCTCACAAAATAATCAGTAAAAAGATGTTTTTTTAATTAATTAGTCAAAAACTTCTGTATGGACTCAAGTGTCTGTGTAGTGGTTATAGTATATTTAACAATACACTGCTTGAAAAAGTAGAAAATAAATGAAAGTCTCATTTTTTTGGTATTTAAGCCCCACTTCTCAGGAAAACTGATGTGCAGCAATACTAGTAATGCAAATGTAGGACTCATATATTAGTAAATTATTAGTTTTGCATGATATTAGCCTAGTTCAAAACTCACAGCCTATTATCAAAGCATGACAGACTCAATACCTCTTTTCTTTGGTGCCAAAATCTCTCAACAAAAGGTCTTAGGACATCACAAGCAATTTGCAATGTTTTCTCATTGGCTACAGCTCTATTTACAGGTTGTCAGGAACAATAGAGCTTAATTAAAAAGAACACAGTTATCAGCCTCATTAAGGCGGTGAATTTAGGCAAGTCAACTCAGGCATCTCATTTAATTAACTAGCCTTTACAAATCCGCTTAGCGATGCCAAAAAGTGAATATCGCTGTTTTTTTTTTCTCTGTTTTTTCTGCTTTCTTTTCAAATGAAAAATCACCAACAATTCTGGTTCTTTTTGCTATCTCAAGATTACACATCACTATTTGTATTGTACTGGGCTGTGGATAATCACTTTTGGACATTTTGCCAAAAAATGTAGGTAAAGTCAAACAGTCCGGAGTATTATTCTTCTAAAATCAATTAGAGTGAATTTATGTGTAATAATAGGGCCAGAGTCTACAATTACACTAGTTGCTCTGGGCTGTTGTATAGAAGCTGCATCCGTGCAATGTTGGCAGAATGGAACAGGTGTTTCAGGCAGTTACTCATAAACTAGCTTCATTGTCACATCATTTAAAGAGCCAAAATTAGCTCATTTTAATTAGCTATACATATGCATGAAAAATAATGGCAAAAAAATCAAATAATATAAGAGGATGGATTCTTTTTAATACACCTGTTACACAGGTATGGCTAAATATATATAATTGTATAAAAGAACTAAACTTGTGCCTGAGATACTGGTTGCATTGCTTAAAAGACATAGCAGGTCAACTTGTTAACCTTGACTTGATCTGTCAATAAAATGTAAAAACACCTTCCCCTCTGATGCACATGACCTTTCAAAAGGCTGTACTTGTGCATGACATTTCATTTAGTATCTACTCACTGTATTAGTTGTGGTCTGTGCCCACATCTTGCCCCAGTAAAGCTAATTCCTCTAACACATTAGGTATACAGGATAAATCTATTGATTAAAGGGTGTTTTCGAACCTGACTGCTCTCGGTTCTTCCCTCTTGAATTAATCAGTGCTCTCACCTCAGTAGGACACTGAGGTGACAGTGGTAACACAACCCAGTCAATGGGCCCCCCCCACTCGTTGACCAACATTCACCTCATTGAACCTGCCACAAGCTCTAAGGTGTAAAGAGAGAAAAGATGTGAAGATTGAAACAAAGAAGCAAGACTGGGAGTACATTACACACAGACCTTTTTAATTACACATCCCCAAATAATAATCCTCAGATCCCAGAACTCATTGAGCTTTTTGTTCTCAGCTACCAGTTTTGTTTCTGTCTAACCTTGAGTCACTGTAATTATACATTAAGTTCCTATGGAGGCCCAGCGGCGTAGTCTTGCTGCTGAAATGTGGGTCGTGAGTGTTTTGTGTTCATTTCTTTAATCTAAAATATATTTAAGGGAGACAGGGGCCAGACAGGACACAGCTCTACATCACCCAGTGGGGTGCCTGTCTGCTGTAGCCACAGGGTCCGGTTGGGTGATTTATACTACAATACCAATGGCTGTGATGGTAATATACTACAGGTAATTGAAAAGAAAATTGAATTAGGTCAACAGAAGCAGTGACAGTCACTAGATGTCACACAAAGGCTTTACAACTACAACATAATTCTGCCGCACTTGCTCCATTAAGTATCTTGCTGCCAATTCTAATATCAGGTGACTAGATAATTGTCGCCATATTTCATTTAGACTTAACACACCATGAAACTGTAGTTCAACCCACTGTGATACACATACAATAGCACTGATAAGGTTTGCTACAAGTTGTCTAGTTGTATAATGTGAGATAAGACCTTATCTCTCAAGTCCCTCTCTGTTGCTGTGTGGAGGATCCCAGCACATGGCATGAACTGTCACAGTGTACTGACATCAGGGCCAGAGGGCAGCCGGGGCTGGCCCTCGCTGGAATCAGAGTACCTACCTCTAGTTCCCCTACTCCCACCTCCCACTCTGTCACAATCAAAAGGAGAAAGTTTGGTTTAATGGTATAATAGTCAAATTACTTGGATTACTTAAAGGCCTAATGGATACAGGTGCAGGGGTCCCTTTACCAGTGTCTCTCTTTGAATTGAAGTTAATGTTTCTTGTCACTCAAACTTACTAAAAAGAGTCACAGAACAAAAAGAGAAAATAGGAAAAAGGAGACACAAAATCAGCACCACTGTTCAGAGTAACTGTCAAGGAACCGAACCAGATCTGGACTCGAGCATGGGACACTGGAGTAAAAGTTTAACAAGTTTATTGATGTCCCCAAGTCAGAAAGGACTGAATAGTGAGCTTATATTTTCTGAGTGGAGCTAGCGGGGGGGGGGGGTGAATCCAGAGAATCCTCCAAACAGGTGACCTCCACAGTTCTCTCTTCACCAATCTCTTTCCCAGGATCCAAAAAGCCAGGAAGTATCTGTACAGAAGAGTCAGGTAAGTCTAAAGCAAAAACAGGTTTCATCACAGAATCAAAAACACAATGCATGAGGAGCCAAACAACACTACCACAATAAGTGCAATAATCTAGTGACTGATGGAAATCTTCAGCTTTCAGTAGCAGGTAAGTAATCACCAGATTGCACACAGGTGCTTCCAGGTGTGCGGGCAGGGAAGGCAGGGGAGCAAGGAAGAGGCTCCGCCTCTGAAACATACAAGCAGAGTTGCCACACACACCCATACTCTCCCAGACAGATGAGAGAGAGAGAGCAAAAGGTGGAGCGAAAGATAGAGAGGTAGGTCGGCACAGGAGGACAAGGGGACCATGACAGTAGTTTTTGTTGTAACAAATAAAGCAATGTGTTAATTTTGCAATTCAAGTAACAAGTTAGTTAGTTACTTTTAAAATAGACATCCAGTTACTGTTAAATTTTTATTATATCCCTGTTCCTTTCTGTGCACAAAAGAAAACAGAACAAAAGAGAAAATCCATGATGCATTTGTGTAAATATTCACATTATCTTGAATTTGAATAACATAATAACATTCTTTGATTCATTTTTCGTCATGCAAAATGTTACAGCACCTTTCTAGTATTCGATTCAATTCATTTCTATCCAGTTTTATTTATATAACACCAATTCACAACAACAGTTGCCTCAAGGTACTTACACACAATTAGAAGATCTCAGTAAGCACTTGGTGTTTCTCCTGTTAAAAAGGAGCAACACCCTTTTAACAGGAAGATAACTTCAGCAGAATCAAGCTCAGGGAGGGGCAAACATCTGCCTTGACTAGCTAGGGGGTTGAGGGGGAAAGAAAAGAGAGAAAAGGAGAGTATAGACCAAGAACAAAACACAAACTATGGGACAGAGAAGACAAAAGTTATGACATGCAGTGGTGGCATATTAATGAATCAGGAGTGAAAAGAGGTGAGTGGAGAAGAAATGCTCAGTGCATCATCAACTTGAGCCTATTGCAACATAACTGAGGGATGGTTCTGGGTCACCTGATGCTGGAAGACCATATTAAAAGTAAAGAGGGTGTCTGTCTCCCGAATCCAAAGTGGGAGCTGGTTCCATAGGAGAAAGTTCTGAAAGCTGAAGGCTCTGCCTCCCATTCTACTTTTAAATACCCTAGGAACCACAAGTAAGCCTGCAGTATGAGAGCGAAGTGCTCTATTGGGATAATATGGTACTACAATAAAAGATCTTTAAGATATGATGGGGCCCGATCATTCAGGACTTTATATGTGAGAAGAAGGATTTCAAATTCAATTCTGGATTTAACAGGTAGCCAATAAAGAGAAGCTAATATGGGAGAAATATGGTCTCTATTTTCAGTCGCTGTTAGTACTCTCGCTGTGGTGTTTTGGATCAACTGATGGCTTTTCAGGGAGCTTTTAGAAGAGTTTGATAATGAGCAATTGCAATAGTTCACCCTTGAAGTAAGAAATGAATGAGCTGGTTTTCCAGCATCACTCTGAGACAGGATGTTTCTAATTTTAGCCATACTGCACAGATAAAAGAAGGCAATCCTACATATTTGTTTAATTTGTTGAAAGACTTATCCTGGTCAAAACTGACCCCAAGATTTCTTACAGTGTTTAAAAAAGGCCAAGGTAAGTATCCAGAATAAGTATCTTCTTAGACACTATGTTTCTGAGATTATAACCCTTACATACTGTTTGGGTCAAATTTCACCTGTTTTGATGTTTGACAGCAGTAAAATTGCCCTAGATGTGTTTATTTTAGCCAGAAATTTGATTATTTTTTCCTAAAATGACAGTGGTGAGAGAGTTCAAGGGGGGCCTTGACACTGTCACGAGTTCCCACCACCTTTGCCCACGTTCCCTTATTCGCCAGAAGGTGTGCCACTAATTTGAGAGATACCCTTGTGAAGACAGATATATATGTTGAACCTAAACATTTTTTAAATTCTCTTCCTTCTGGAAATTTTCCATATTTGAACTGTAATGCCATGATAAAAGGGGATCCTTTATTACACCCGCATAAGGGTAAAAAAAAATAAAAGTGAGTAGTATGATAACTTGTAGAACTACACATGTAGTATATTTATTGAAGTGCCCTCGTGGGTTATGTTATGTGGGTAAGACTAAGAGGGAGCTGAGGAAGAGTAAAATTAGAAATAAAGATCAGAGGTCCCCTATAGCAAGGCATTTCCAGTCAGCTGGACATGGTGTTTGTGGTCTACGGTTCATGGGTATTGAAGTGGTTGCGCCGTTGAAAAGAGATGGTGATAGGGAACGTAAACTTCTTCAAAGGGAGGCTTATTGGATATATCATTTACAAACTGTGTATCCTGGTGGATTAAATAAAGAACTGTCATTGTCTTGTTTTTTATGATTAACATATGGGGCGCATGGACTTATAGTCTGTATTTTTCACCATTGAGTCTAAGATGCGTTTATAATTGACTTATGTGCTTCTATGTAACAATTTGGTGGTCAATGAATTTTTAGATTCACATTTGACTTGTGTATTATATGATATAGTGGGTTAGTCAAGTGATTTGCCTTTTTTTTTTCTCTCTGAATGTGTTTCAGATAGTGTTAATGGTGTGTGATATTTTCTACACAGGTGTTTCGATGATCTATGTATGTGGTTTGAGCACACCATCAGTTTTGCATGTTGAGGAACTGTTGATTGTTACCACCTGTGCCTATTAGGCATTAGGTCCCGGTGGTGTTTTATGGATGGCCATCATGTGTATTAGAAATACTGAGGAAAGCTGTGTGCTGAACTGCATCTGTTTTTTTTTGCTGCCTTGTAATATTAAATACTGTATACATGTAACTGTGAGTGCTGAAGTCCTCATTCATAAGTGGATGTCAAAACTGACCCAGACCATAAAATGACGGTATGAAATATGAACAGTAAATATGAATATGACATACAATAACCTCAGTTTTGTCTGAATTTAAAAGTAAAAATTACAGGTCATACAGACCTTTATGTCTTTAATACACGCCTGTAATTTTACGAATTGATTTATGTCATCTGGTTCTGATTAGCACCAAATTCACCTACAGTAAACATTAATGCAATGCTTTTAATTGTACACATACAGCACTTTAACTATCACACATGCTCATGTGCCGAGGGCACACTGGGGACATTTTTTGGGGTTCAGTAACTTCCACCTGAGCCACAGCCAAGATGATTTATAGGAAGGTATACATGCTACTAGACGAGCTCCTATGTCGAAGACTTAACGTATTAAATCAACGATGTTAAATGGAAGAATGAGCTACTGTTCACGTAACCACTTCTAATGCCAAAAATACACTAAAAAGTTAAAATTCACTTGAATATGTTTTCTCAGATTAAGCTGTACATATCATATCATGTAGTGCAATGGAGATGGCAGTGAGAGGAGTATGAAATAAAGGCACTGCACTTGGGAAAAACACAAGACAGCTGGCAGGGCTTTAGGGTTCTTCTTTTACTTACAGTGGTGTCACAGCTTGTCTTACACACTTTACTATAATCCTCTGGTGAGGTAAAGCTATGACAATTTGCACTTTCTTGCTTTTATGGAGCTTGAATTACTGGACTAGGTCTACAGTTTTGGAAGGTGCAGCGTGGCAGGAATGAAAAAGTTACTATAACATAACCCTGGGACAAGCTAACTAGATAAATTTAGCTTCCATAATTTCAAGACGCTTCAATAAGTATTTCTTCTGTTTGAAATAAAAGTAAAATGTGGCTTTATTGGAGTACACACCTGCTACTCAGTTGTTGTGCATTATAATAGTCTTGTGAGAATATTGACAGAGCTCAGCCAGAATGAGAACATTACCTTTATGCAGCAAAATGCTGGATTATTACAGCAGGTTTTAGCTTCGTCAAATAAAAGTCCACAGCTGCTAGAGTTGAAAGGGAGAAGGGAAATGAAAATATAATATGCATTGCTTTCATTCACACAATTATTTCCTCACATGTGGAAGATGGTAATATGAAATGTTCCTGTAACAGCTGGGTCACAGTCTTTTTGCTGCATGTTGAATGTATTCATGATCTGGCCACAAGATGCTAATCTCTCCCTCTGTGATTTCTTATATCCTCTCTGTCTGGCATTGAGCAGTGGTGAGTCTGATCAGCATGGACAGTTTCGTCTGAAGGGAAACAAGAGAGGAGACAGGAGTGGCACAACTGTGGCCTCCTGCTGAGAAAAGAGAGGAGCTAAAGCAGGAGGAAAGGACAGCAAGTAGATAAATAGACTAATCTAATTTGTTACCTCAGTGAAATGTATCCCAAATCCTACTCTGTGCTTCTCTGTCCCAACCAGTGGTGGATGATGCTAAAGTGTTTGGGCAGGAAGGGACACAACTGGGAGAGAGCTCGCCCAGAGGAAGTTCAACACTGTCCCACGGTCCTCTCTGACACATTGCACAATTCTGTATTATGCATTTCAAACCTTTGCCCATCCCCATGCTGCAATACAATGCATATACTTATGCAAATCAAAGACTTCAGAATAACCTAGGAAATTACTGTAATAATGTATTGATAGTAATATATTGCCAATGGAAATTGAAATTGAGAGATGTTGTCTCATTGGACCAGAAACCAAAAGTACAGATCAATTTAAAATGGCAAATGACTGTGCTCCCTAAGCCCATTTCTAAGAAGTGAGTAATAGATCTCTGATCATAGGCTATTACAGCCTGGTCAGGCTGAAGCTGGGCTGCCTGTGGAATACAGAGAGCACTCCTTGACTTTTACATCAAAAAGATGCCTCAGAGAAAGTCCTCTGAGCCGTGGGCACCATGGATCTCTAGGGCCACACCACAGGAGGAGTACAGTCGAGTCTTTGGTTTCATCTTTCTCTCTGGTCTTTATTAACGGTGCCAGGATTCTAACTCGGAGAGTTCTGCTGAGCTCACTGATGCTAATCATGCATGCCTGTTTCATATAGTGGGAGTGAAAATCTTATACAGTGAAAGCAGGCTGCAGCTATTTAAGAAGCTAATGCTGGGTCAAATTTTCTTATTTTAGCAGAGATTTGTTCATAGGTGTGGATGGTATTTCGGGTGTTACACTGAAGTTGGTTTACAAAGGTTTGCCTCTGCGTTTGTGCTTTCAGAAAATTGAAAGTCCTTTAAACTGTATATTTCGTTGACAGTCCAAATTTATTCCAAGTTAAAAAAAATTCCAAAAACATTTGTAAAAGAAAATTTAAATTAATTTGCATGTTCATCCACTACTATTACACGAATAATAGGGGCTCGATTCCTTGAGATAAACAGTTGTATTAATTTTCCAGAAAAACAACGCACAGATGACGAAAAAACATTAAGGATTTATGTTTGCTTCATGTCTTAATTTGAAGAATGTTGAAGCCTCCTCATCGCTCCACACAGATCTGATGTTTTCATCTGCTGCTATTTTTCTCTTCATAATTTATTCCTTTGCTCTTTGTCACATTTTTGCTCTTTATCACACTTTGATTCACCAACTTAGTTTTTCAATTAATCAAGAGTGAAACAAAGGTTTTTTTTTATATAAATAAACTGAAAATGTACAAATATTAACTGATATGTTTATATGTGTTGAAAAAAATCGATTTTTTTCTTTGATTTCTTTTCTTCTGAACTGATTAAAACCTGGCATGGATATGTGTAAGTAGTACACACATATCCATGTTTGTAAACTTTTCCTTTGCCTTAAAGATCCTGTGTGTACTTGGTTTAAAAATGTACCTTGAGAGAGCAGATAACACGTGGACAAACACGATTACAAATGACTGCCATCTGATCTATTTACTCATATTGCTTAGTTGGCCTGGGATGCCCCATCAAGGACCTAACAGGAAAATACGCTGCTCAAAAAAATTCAAGGGACACTTTGAAAACACGTCAGATCTCAATGGGGAAAAAAATCATGCTGGATATCTATACTGATATGGACTGGGTAATGTGTTAGGAATGAAAGATTCCACATCATTTGATGGAAATGAAAATTATCAACCTACAGAGGACTGAATTCAGACACCCCGAACATCAAAGGGAAAAAAAATGATGTGGCAGGCTAGTCCATTTTGCTGAAATTTCATTGCAGCAACTCAAAATGGTACTCAGTAGTTTGTATGGCCCCCACGTGCTTGTATGCATGCCTGACAACGTCAGGGCATGGTCCTAATGAGACGACGGATGGTTTCTGGGGGATCTCCTCCCAGACCTGGACCAGGGCATCACTGAGCTCCTGGACAGTCTGAGGTGCAACTTGTTGGCGTCCGATGGACCGAAACATAATGTCCCAGAGGTGTTCTATTGGATTTAAATCAGGCAAGTGTGGGGACCAGTCAATGGTATCAATTCCTTCATTCTCCAGGAACTGCCTGCATACTCTTGCCACATGAGGCCGGGCATTGTCGTGCACCGGGAGGTACTCAGGACCCACTGCCCCAGAGTAGGGCCTGACAGTGGGTCCAAGGATTTCATCCCGATACCTAATGGCAGTCAGGGTGCCATTGCCTAGCCTGTAGAGGTCTGTGTGTCTCTCCATGGATATGCCTCCCCAGACCATCACTGACCCACCACCAAACCAATCGTGCTGAACGATGTTACGTGCAGCATAATGTTCTCCATGGCTTCTCCAGACCGTTTCACATCTGTCGCATGTGCTCAGGGTGAACCTTCTCTCATCTGTGACCTGCCAATTCTGGTATTCTATGGCAAATGCCAATCAAGCTCCATGGTGCCGGGCAGTGAGCACAGAGCCCACTAGAGGATGCCGGGTCCTCAGGCCACCCTAATGAAGTCTGTTTCTGATTGTTTGGTCAGAGACATTCACACCAGTGGCCTTTTGGAGGTCATTTTGTAGAGCACTGGCAGTGTTCATCCTGTTCCTCCTTGCATAAAGGATCAGATACTGATCCTGCTGATGGGTAAAGGACCCTGTCCAGCTCTCCTAGAGTAACTGCCTCTCTCCTGGAATCTCCTCCATGCTCTTGAGACTGTGCTGGGAGACACAGCAAACCTTCTGATAATGGCACATATTGATGTGCCATCCAGGAGGAGTTGGACTAACTGTGCAACCTCTGTAGGGTCCAGGTATTGCCTCATGCTCCCAGTAGTGACACTGACCCTAGTCAAATGCAAAACTAGTGAAAAATCAGACAGAAAAGATGAGGAGGGAAAAAATGTCAGTGGTCTCCACCTGTAAAACCATTCCTGTTTTGGGAATTCCTCCTCTGCTACTTAACTGACCAGATCACTATCCCAGATGTTTAATTGACTTGATGCTATACTCTGATTAAAAAGTGTTCCTTTAATTTTTTTTTTTTGAGCAGTGTATGTCACATGTTAATCCTTTCTTTATCTTGTCCTGCCAATCTAAAAAATTTGAATAACTTTTATTTTTTTATAGTTCTGGAAGCATCCCGTTTTCTCCTCACTAAACAAATTTGACCTTTGGTTCTTTAATGCATGTTAGACAGAGGTGTAAATGCATCTTGACCACTTGGGTTACAATTTTAGGCTGAGGAAAGCATTTGCATCTATCTCATAATCACCATGTGCATTTTGTGTGACAAAACATTCTTAAAAACTAAGGATGAAGTATCATCATTACATCAAATATGATAATAATTTATAGTTTAGAATTAATATGGTTTATGCAAACAAATATAGATTTGATTACATAAACCATAAAACCAGAGAGCCACACAACATCTTCTCCACGTACAATGACTAATATTATCAGAACCTGTTTTTATTTAAGAAAATAAACACTTTTAAGCTATTTAGATTTATGTAGACCTACATCTAAATTCTATTTTTCAACCAGGATTGACTGTCAACAAAACATACAAACAAAAAAAACCCCCCAAAAAAACAAACCACCCAACAGTTATTCAGTGTCAAAATGTTTGCTGGGTCTGGCATAAATATACATCAGCACCAATTACAGATATAGAGCAGTTGCAAATTTAAGCTAGAGTTTTAAAACATAGCAATTAGAGCAATTCTTGATAAACTATGTAAATGTCATCATGTATCAAGGTAATAGGAAAAAGCTAAATATATGTTGTAGTGCTGTAAAAGAGAAACTGGACCCCAGGAGAATCCACCACCCATAATAACAACAGCAGGGTAAATGTCACTCTTCTACAATCCCCGACATGCAAGCCTTCAGCAACAATTCATTTGAAGCAAGATGCATAAAGATCCTTTTCAGGAACACCAAACTGTTTTAATTATGCCGACATCTCATCATGTTCGGCAGCAATGAAAACTCCATGTGTGAGATGAAAATTCACATGAGCCGATGCAAATGAAGACCTTTTTGATCTGACAGTCAGAATTGATCGGTGGGTCCTTAGATCACTATTACATCTGTGTGAGATGAGAGAAAAGGAATTTGAATTTCAAATTTCCATCTTATTGTCTGTGTTACAGGTATACAGCAGTTCTAAAAGTGGACTTATAGAGACTATGAAGTATACTTTAGCTAAATTGCTATTTGAAAGTCTTGCTGGAGAAACCTCAGAGAATATCACTGTGCAATAAAGACTGCTCAGCTTGTCTCTCTCTCAGTATCCTTGATAACTATATTCCTGCCTGTACAACACTCCCCAGGTCAACCTCAAAGATTTGGGCCTTAAGGGCTGGAATATTTTGCATTAAAATATCTTATTCTGGGTTCAACAGAATGCATAAACATAAAAAAGACTGTGTTTATATACCATCGGCTTTAGTGCGTTCTTATTGATCAAAGTTGACAGCTACACATGTTGGATAAAGAGAAACATCATGATGATGTATTTTTGTTGCATTATTTATCATTGCTGGCCTGGTAGGGCGACAGTCCCTGAGGTAATACGTCTCCTGATACATTATATCAGACAAATCTCTGGCTCACTCTGGAGAGTTTTTGCCTCAGAGTTTTATAATGCATTCATTTGCTGTTATGTAACATTTATGTTTTAGGTGGGGGCAATCTGTGTATGTGGGTGTGGGTGTGTGCTTGTGTGCGTGTGTTTGTTTCAGTTTTATACTGAAAAATCCCAGCAGAATAATATCTACGGCTAATTTCATGTTTTATTTATTATCAAATTGCAGCTGTCTGGGAAGGACTTACACAGTGTTTGGCTAATATGATTTTTCAGAATTCACTTTTCATGGAGTTTCAGTGCTTCGTGAACTCAGTGGAAAGGTCTCTGGATACAATTGTGAGCCATTGTTACTTTAGACAACCTTGATTATATAGTATATGAAAAGAATGATATCACAATAAAAGACACCGTATAGGTTTTCAGTAAAAATGTCATTATGTTTTAGATTATGTAAGCTGAACAGCTACAGCTTTGTGATAATAATAACCAAAACCAGGGTCATTTAAAGGTCTGTACTTATGGCAGGACTCTTAAGTTGGAGGCAGTTGTGTTACACTTGATGAACAGCAGAAACACTTGATGCTACTTAATATTGTCGTTCATTAGAAGCCTTCTTGAGCTCCGTGCCAATAATTCAAAATTCAGTTTCTAAGACTTTAGAATGACAAATGACCTTGCAAAAAACATCCTCATATTTAAAATCAGTGAACTGTGCCATTAAACACCTTAACCAAGCAGTAAGGCAGAAAGAAAAAGGCGTAAAGCGTATTATTATTATTTTTTAATTGAATGAAAAATTGTAACAATGTCTATAAAACCCAAAATAGTACAAGAAAATCCAGAAAAGTAGCTACTAAACAGGGACTAACTCAAAATGAGATCAAATAAACAAAAACACAACTAAGGTTAACATAACATAACTGACCTCACCTAACAATTAACACACAGAGGTATATATAGAAACAAAAAGGGAGAACTCTTACACAAATAATAACTATGAATAAACTTTTTTTTTAAATGTATGTAATATAGCAAGTCAACAAATACTTTTCTATAAAACAAAATTAACTTATCACATATGATCATATGACTCCTGCCTTCAGTCCACTGCTGGAGTCTTCCATTTCCTGTTTGTCATCTTCCATTTCCTGTTTG
>VUQI01055880.1:0-20631 GCA_015106735.1 Paratilapia polleni | reverse complement strand
AATTGCCGCTACTCCTCCTCCGCGGCCTGTGCTCCGAGGATTCTGACAGTTAGTATGACTCGAGGGTGTTGATTCATTTAAACTAACAAATTCATCCTGATGTAACCAAGTTTCTGTAAGGCAGAATAAATCATTTACTAACAGGGACTTAGAAGAGAGAGACCCTAATGTTTAATAAACCACACTTAACTGTTTTACTCTTTGGTGCAGTTGAGGATATTATCCTGTTCTTTCTTTGGAAATTTTTGTGCTTAATTTATTTTTTGCTGATTTTTGGTTTATTTTTTGGTTGTCTGAGAGCAGACACAGTCTCTACAGGGATGGGGTTTTTTGGGGATGGCAGGAGGAGATAAGCTGCAGAGAAGCATGTAAGACTGCAACTCTGCTTCCTTGTCCCAACTCTGGATAGTCACATTTTGGGGGGTTTAATAAATTCGGCCATATTTCTAGAAATGAGAGCTGCTCCATCCAAAGTGGGATGGATGCCGTCTCTCCTAATGAGACCAGGTTTTCCCCAGAAAGTTTCCCAATTATCTATGAAGCCCACATTGTTTTCTGGACACCACTCAGACAGCCAGCGATTTAGAGAGAACATGTGGCTAAACATGTCACTACTGGTCAGATTAGGGAGAGGACCAGAGAAAACTACAGAGTCCGACATTGTTTTGGCAAAATTACACACGACTCAATATTAATTTTAGTGACCTCCGATTGGCGTAAGCGAGTGTCATTACTTTCAACGTGAATTACAATCTTACCAAGCCAGCAGTTTCAAATTTCCATCAGTGTCGCCTGCTCTGGCCCCTGGAATACAATCGACTATGGTCGCTGGAGTCTCTAGCTTCACGTTTCTGAGAATAGAGTCGCCAATAACCAGAGTTTTTTCTCTGGTTATTGGCATCTCACCACAAGCTGATAGTTTTAATTTTAAACCCTTTTCATACTTAAAGCTTTTCACTGCTACATTTACCTCTGAAATGTGACGGTTTAAAGTAGCATGAAATTGATGTACGTAGTCAAGTAAATTCCACCACTGATTATCAGAACTATGTTAATAAAACGTAAGATTTGTACATACACACTACCCAGTCCAAAAAAAAAAGTCACACCCTCTAATATTTCTTTGGATCACCTTTAGTTTTGATGACAACGTGCATCCGCCATGGCATCATTTCTATAAGCTTATGCAACGTCACAACACTTATTTAGATCCAAAGTTGCATTCATTTTTCACCAAGATATTGTACTGATGATGGGAGAGTCGGACTGCTAAAGTCTTCTCCATCACACCCCAAAGATTCTCAGTGGGGTTAAGGTCTGGACTCTATGATGATCAATCCATGGGTGAAAATGATGCCTCATGCTCCCTGAGCCACTCTTTCACAATTTGAGCCTGATGAATCCTAGCATTGTCACCTTGGAATATGCCCGTGCCATCAGGGAGAAGAAAAAAATCCACTGATGTGCAAAACCAGTAGTCAGCTGGCTTCATTTTTGTGCACATAACATTGCTGGACCTCAGTGTATGTGCACATCAAGCAAACAGAAGCAGCAGCTATGAATGAAATTACATCTGAAAAGTACAAGAGGGGCCCATAGGAAAAGACAGATACTTTCATAGTGTTTAGCTTTTCAGTATCTTTACTCTGAGATGAGTGATGTCAGGATGTGATTGTGTGATTCGTGTGTTGTCGCAGTACTGACCACTTGCTGGATGAGGGCGTGGTTGGTGGCGTTCATGCAGGCGCCCAGAGGATAAAAACACTCTCCATCACAGTAGTAAGCTGAGTATCCAGTAGGAGCCAAAACCCAGTCCTGAGCACCAAGACACAGTTATAGTTCATGATGCAGGAGCCAGAGAATTAGTGAAACTTTTATCTAATCTATAAACAAATGTCACTTCTGTTTAGTATGACATAAAATAAGAAAGCTGCTCATGAGACATGATGCAGTTCATATACCTCACCGGTTAAAAGGTGACTAACATAAATCAAGAGTTGAGTTGAGAAACATAAATTCAGAACCGACCTTCCATCCCAGATCACTGAAGCTGACGTAGAGTTCATGTTTTTTGCAGGGCTGACCTCTGTTTTCAGAAGTCCGTTCTGAATGAACGAGAAAAAAAACATTTAATAACATCAGATGATTCATTTTAATACAAGTAAAAGGTTTTTTTTAAGGAAAATGCAGTCTAACAAAATTATTTACAAGACTAAGATTTAAAGGTTTTTATCACAGTCTGCTTCCCAAACAGCTTCACATATTAAAAAAAATAAGTGTACTTTCTTAATTTTGTGACATTTGTTCAGAGTATTTTTTATAAACTGAACTCGTGATTCTCATAGAGAAATTTTTTTCAGGACATTTTATAAAAGAATAATCATGACAGATGATTTCTACAACTTGAATCTTAAATATGTCCCAGTTAACAGATAAATGTAACTCTTACAGCCACAAGTTATGTAAAGACTTAATAACTGCAGCATACTGGGAGCTGTAATCCCAGAGTGTGATCAGCTGGAACCTGACCTTTGACGTTGGGGACTGGGAGGTCGTATTTGGGTTTCTTCCTGCGGGGATGAGGTTTGACGGCTCGCGGCGGCCGACACGGCACCTGGTTCTCCCTGAAGAAGGTCACCATGAAAGGCTGCTTGGAGCGAGGGCCCCTCCGACCCACCAAGCCGATCCAGCCTGCAGACAAGGAGCGGTCTGAAAGAAAAGTGTTTCACGTGAGAAACAAATGAATAAACACAAAAACGTACCTAAATTAATGCTCATAAAATTAAAAGCTCAGGCTTCAGACTGATCTAAACACTAGTTTTTTTTTTCTGCTTTTGCCTCTGTCTGATGTAAACTAGAGTGGATATCCCTTATATGGACATTTCAGGCAACCAATCAGAAGAAAGATGGCTCAAAAACAGAATGGCCCTAAAGAGGGATTAGCTAAAACAGCTTGTTGTAGACAGGATGAACTGTATAGGATGCCTACTATAAGATAAATAAGGATTATTTTGAACTGTGAATCATGCAAAGCTACTCTAGTTGAGTCCAAAAATAAAAATATGGAGCTAGAAATGAAAATAACAGGTCCTTTTTAAGTTGTAGTCTGTGTAATAAATTGGACACTACCTGATTTTTTGGGTAATCTGACATAAAATCAGATTATTTTTGCTTTTTGGGCAGCCTTTTTGGAGATGTATTTCACTTTTCCAGTATTTTTGTCACAAATTTTAAAATTAACATAAGAGGTCCCCTTTAAAGGAACAGTCTGACAAGCTTTTCAAGCTTATTCACTTTCTTGAGGAGCACTACATACCTTTCTCTATGGTAAAGCTGGGTTACCTCTAATTCATATGACGGCAGTGAAGATACCCAGTTCAAATGCTGTTAAATTTAACTGTGCTATTAAATTTCTATATTAACATAATCCACTGGCTAAAACAACAGGGGAGGAAGGTGGAAGACAGTCAGAGGTTACAACAATGTGAGGCAATATAATGAATCAAATACCAGCAATCTAAATTAAATTATTAGGGTAGGGTGATGTTGTGGTGCAGAGGCACACCCACCTTCTTCTGCCTCTACATAGAGACGTATGCCCAGGTTGCTGCGAGGGTGGACGAGCCAGTGGTTGGAGGCTGAGGTGACGTCAAAGGCCAGCCAGCCCTCCTGTCCTGCAGGCACTGACTGCATGTCCAGCAGCACCAGCTCTGGCTCTCTGGGAGACGACAAAGTATTTAAATTTAAATAAACAGCTATAAAGTCATTTTTCCAATCCTTCATATTTATTCTGACACAGAAACCTCAAACCAGCAAAGACATGTTTTGGAGTGATAATATTAAATATTACTGGGCACAGTGAATAAAATGTTGCTGAAGCAGTGTGTTTAAGTCACAACAATTTGGTTAATTTTTAATATATTTCAATCGGACGTTTGATTAAATTTTCAAAATAAAAGCTAGCTTTGGTTTTGTTTGCAACAGTGAAATTTTCTTGAATCCACTGGAAACTTATACACTAAAATTGACTATATGAGGTCAAAGATAGGCTTCGGATCTTTTAGTGGCTTTATACTTTTACATAAAAAAGTCTACTACATCTCAGATGATTGTGCTTCATGTCTCTACGCTTTCCTTTTTTCTCTCCTCTTTCCCATCAATCCCCAACCACTCGAGGTAGATGGATGCCCCTCCCTGATCCTGCTGGTGGTATGTTCCTGTTAAAAGGTAGTTCTTCCTTCCCACTGTCACCAGCTGCTGCTCATAGGGCTTTGTCTGATTTTTGTGCTTCTCTCTAATATTGTAGGGAATTTGCCTTGCAATATAAAGCACCTTGAGGTGACTGCTATTGTGAATTGGCGCTATATAAATAAAACTGAACTGCTTTGAATGCATCAGGAGCAATCTTCTGATTGTTGGGATTATAGAATATGAAGCATTTCATGTAGCAGTATAAAAAAAAGTGACATAAACCTTGAACATTTACAGCAGTAAAATGCAATATACATGTTGCTATAGTAGCAATATTAACCCAAAATATGTATAGTAGTAAAATACTGATAAGGACGATTTTCTGCAGAATATGCACTTTTCCCTCTGATACTTTAAATGCATTTCTTGAGTAAGGCTTTAAATTAAGGTCTTTTACTTTTTTATATTTTCACAGTGCAGTACTGCTATTTTTACGTACATAAAGGATCTGAATACTTCTTCCAGCTCTGGTATTTTGTTCCAGTGCACTCAAGTAAACTTTATCAGGCTAAACAATCATAAACTCCCAGCTCAAACTCTGCTTATCAGTTTGACAGATGATGTTCTTTATTGCTGTCATAAAGTTAGATATAAACAAGATTTTTCATGGTATCATTTTAATAGTCTGCAGGCATGCTAGCAGATCTGTATGTTCAGTAATGCTTTGATCTGAAGTGACGTCCATTCTAACAAACCTGCTGATGTTAGATAAAGTGTATCAGTTCATGTTTATCAGTGTAGCTTTGTGTTTGTGCCAATTAGTGTTACAGACAAAGCTGAGCTGAGGCTAATGGGAATGTATTCAGTTTTGCAGATATCTGGCAATAAATCAGCGTATTTTGATGGTTGTGCTTCATGAACAGTCAAATCAAGACTCATCCTGAGACATCTCAATCAAAACTGAAAAGTTCCCCTCAGGGTGGCGCCAGAGAAAACGTTCATAGAGTCACCAGAATCAGCAGGATGAATTTGAACATTTCAAAACTTTTTAAAACCAGATTGAAGGATTTACTGGCAGAAACAATATAAACATGAAGACACCAGAGATAGGATAGGATGTATTCCCCTTGTCAAAATAATAAAACAATAATAACATTCTCTAATAACCAGTGAGCCAGCTATCAGAAGGACTAAAGCCAGGGACTAAAATCAAATGAGCTACCAGTAATTGAGACCAAGACAGAACAATAATTGCCCTAAAGGAGAAAAGACGTAAAAGTGAGAGGAAACCTGTGTCTGTTCTCTCGTTTGATCTCGTAGACGGAGATGTGCAGTGTTCGGTTTACCCTCTGACCCACTGTCAGCGTCTTATAGATACGAAACTCTGCCGCTGTCACTGTCTCACCCTTAGGGAGGGGGGTCAGGTCGAAACGAAACTCCTTCCAGTAGGGACGAGGCTGCAGGAGGTCACGCTCCTGCTCCACTGCAGCGAGAAAGAGAGAGATTCCTATTCATCAGCATGGCTTTTCAGAAGGAACAGATATTTATCTTTAAATTAGACCTTTAAATATGGTTTATTATAGATGGTTGACATAATTACTTTTGGCATACAGTAATTTAAGTATAAACTCTAAAGTTGGAGGCATGGAGACTCATTTGAAACCCAAGTGTAGAGGCTATTTGTCAAAAATCAAATTAAACGCTTAATCAAAAGGCAACTGATGGATCATAGGGCCATTTTCCAAATGAAGTAGAAATAACTCCAGCAAGAGCAATAAAAAAAGTGGCCTGGTGAAGGGTTTGCTGAGTAACAACATGCACTGTTAGTGCCAACATTAGATTACAAACTGTTCCTGTCGTGTGACAGTCCGGGGAAAAAAAACCTGTTTCATCCTTAACATCGACTCTAAGGAGTTAAAATACAAAACAACAATTAATGAAGGCGACCACGTCTGAACGGCTGTCTGAGACGTTTTAGTTAAAAGCAGATGAAAGAGGAGAAAATGTGTTTATGTAACTGTGGGGGGGGGAAATGAGCAACAAAAGTGAAGAAGAGGAGCAGCAGTGTGAACATGTGGAGGAGATGAGTTCACCAGGAAATGAGTCAATGAAAAGGACATAAAGGGAAACAGTGATGAAAGAAGTCTTCACATCTTTGTTATAACTGCAACACAGCAGTGTAAAAATAAAGATTTTACTGAAGTAAAAGGTCAAAAGTAAAGGCAGTGGTTGGCTTACATTTCTGATTAATTATTAATGTTAATTAACTTATGGGGGTTAACTGCTGTAGCTGCTCAAGATAAAACAAATTTTAAAACAGATTTTTTTAACTGGATAAAAAAAGTCAAAGGATTGTGGATTAAAGGGGACAATATCTCTTCTTAAATACACTGTAATATTAGGCACCATAAAATAGAAATAACTATTTTATACTTCACAGGTCAATTCATGGCAGCTAACAGCACACAAAAAGACATTTAATAAATGCTCGATATTAAACTGAGGATTAACTACAAAGAGGAGAAAAAAAAATTACCATTTCTACATTCAAACTGTAAACATGCGACTGCCATCAGCATCTGTTTGTTTAGCTTAGCATAAAGACCGCAGATGGAGGGAAAGAGCCACCATAGTGAAATGAACCTGTAAAAAGGGGCCCTGAGGAGTTTTCTTTTAAACACTGTGAACAAATAAAAATTTTATTTAGCATTGCTTTTTGTAAATTTTTTTTTATATTAAGAACATGGCCTAAGTTCAAACAAACATGATGAAAGCTTCTTTTTCCAACAGACAGTATAAAAGACATTTCAGGTCTGAAAAGTGAAGCCAACTCAGAGGTGCCTTAAACTTGCATTCTTTTTAATGGCCACCAGGGGGCAGGCCTTGTGGTTGCGGCCCCTTCTCTGTGACCAGATGACTTTATGGGCTCAGCTGCTGGTTTTAGGTCAAACTGAAAAGATCGTTAAGTCCATTTTATAAGTTATGGTGATTCTAAGAGTCAGAAAGGAGGCTTATTCAGGATATGCTCATTGGCTAACTACTTCAGTCAGTTGCCAGTTATAGCGACTGACTCATCTTTTATCCCATCTGCTGTATCTCTCCCATCTTTTGTGCTGTCTGTGGTTGTTCCTCATTAAGCACTTTAAAAGTCTGAACCCTTGTTTCACTCTCTAAGCTAAGAAATAATCTGTTCTTCCCTCTGACAGAGAGTGTCAGTTTTGTCATTTATTCTTTAAGTAAGCAACAAGCATTTCAAAATCTTACTTAAATACAGTAAATGTATTATTTACTGTAATAAAAATACAGTAAAATACAGTAAATACACCAGTGAAGATGATATATACACCAATCAGCCACAGCATTAAAACCACCTGATTTATGTTGTGTAGGTCCCCCTCGTGCCTAAACATCTGGGACCTCTGGGGTTATCATGTGGTATCAGGCACTGGGGCGTTGGCAGTGGATCTTTTAAGTGCTTTGGTTTGTGAGGTAAGATCACGATAAATAAAACTTATCCTGCAGACACTCAATCAGATTGGGATCTGGTAGGTTTGGAAGCTAATTTAATGCTCTCTGTTGGGTTCCTCGATGGGTCAAAGTCCTTCTAGAAGAAGGTCTCGCCACTCTGAAATACTTTGGGGAAGTTATTTTGAAGAATGATCGAAATTAACTTCAGTTTCAATCATCATTTGGACATAAAAATGCATGCCTAGAATCACCAGTCAGATCTAATAGAGACTGGTTAAAAAGTTTACTGACTTTGCCCAAAATACAGCTTTAAGAGCTTTTTACCCCTGGAAGTTGTACTTCTATCTACCACCATCTTCCCTGCTGTTATTTACTTTATTCACTGTATCTAATGTGTAGTTTTATTCTTTCCACTTCAGCCGTCAGTGGTTTGAATCCTGTGGCTGCTGGTGATCTGCTCCGCACAGTTTAACACAGCTACAAACTGGGAATATTTGTGAATATTTGAATTTCCAGTTTTTTCCCAGTTGCTTTGGTTCAGTTGACAAGAAGTTCTCAAAATAATATGTGAAGTCCTTCGAAAAACAGTTGGTTACCTGTGCAAACGAGAAAGATTATTTCTCATCCTTTGTTAGGTTTTGCAAATATTTGAGGACTTTTAGACAAACGAACGAGCTCGACTGTCTACAGTTTGAACAACTGCGGGTTGCATCTGTCTTTGTGGTCAGAATAGATAACATCAACTGAATAGTTTTACTCTATAAAATGCGTTATCATTATGTAAGTCCTGACATGAACAGAACAGTCCCTCTAATTACCAAGTGGAAAATAAAAACACAAACAACACAATTTTAGGGGGTGCCAGTTGTGCACTTTACCCACACAAGGTTGAATTATACATCGGAGCCTGAGTCACCCCTGACTCCTGACATCATTAACCTTTTAGTGACTAACTGGGATCATTTATGAGCCCAGCTGTATATTTATATGTGCTGTTGTGATATTTTTAAATCATAAAAAAGTTTCCTACCATGAATTTGTCATAAATCTACTTCTCCTACGACTTTTCATAGTTTTTTACATGAACTGGTTCATTGCCACATCAATGAACCAGCCACTGATGAGGCTTTGATTTTATTGTAATTTTCCATATTTAATCACTCCATTGTGATGTTTTGTAGTGAGCCATGGCTGACATGGCAACAAACCTGCAGCAGAAGGATTTACTGCTGCAGAAGCCTTGAGGCAGAAACTTAGGGGCAGATTTACTAAACGGGGCAAAATAACGTGTGAGCGCAATCCCCAAATAGCGCTGATAGGTGTGGTTAGTTTTACGGGTGAGTTACAAAAATTGCGCTGTTTCCTAAACACAGGCGCAGTCAGTTCATTTCAAAATCAAGCACAAAAAATAACACATGCTTTTTTTCCCCCCGGCGTTATATATCGGCACAATTAGCATTAAACTGCGTGTCGCAAACGTTAGTAAATCAGTTTGCGTGTTTCATTTAACTATTCTCCTCCTTATATTTTGCGCCTTGAGAAAGGAAATCCCAGAAATGCTTACGCAAGAGGGTCAAATCTCTGAGTTCCCACCTTTACACGCAATCTTGTCACTGCGCTCTCTTTGTAAATACCGACAGTACAAAACCCAGTTTGCCCTGGCGCAACGCGTTAGTAAATCTGGCCCTTAATGCACCGTGAGAACATTTTAAAATATCTGTCACAGATAAAGGAAGCAGTACAGGTATGAGAGACACAAACAGAGCCATTTAAAAGTATTCCTGTATAAAATATAATAACTTGGTCATTTTAGTCACTAAATTGGCTCGGTCACTTGAGGGTTAAGGTTAAGTGCCTTGCTAAAGGGCACATCAGGAGCTGGTGTCAACAGAGTGGAGAGCATGCCAACTTTTTCAGCTTCCGATCATGACTAACACAAGCAAAACCTAAACATGACACGAGTGGAAAAAGGCAACTGAAGCCTGAATTTGTAAATGCAGAAGCGAGCACACACCCTCCCACATCGGCACAGCGTGTGTGTGTGTGTGTGTGTGTGTGTGTCCTTGTAGAACCCTTCACGGACATGAAACAGTCCTCGTCACTGGGGTTTGGTGCGCGCACGCACACACACTGAATGCATGTTAAATAGAGATACTCAGCACAGGACACCCCTGATGGGTAGGGCGTGCTCATATCAGCATGCACACACACACACACACACATACACTCTGCAGTAATTAGAGACACTTAGTGCTCTGAACCGCAGCAGCTGCTCAGCACACACACCACTAATTGCAGGCCTGCCTGGTATTTTTAGCGTTGCTCCCTCCACAGCAGTATTTTCATCTCAATTCGGACCGTTGGCTTTTTTTTTTTTCAGTGTGTGTCAGTGGGCCTTTAATTCTAACCAGCTGTGTCTTCCCATTACATATGCACAGGGACACACACACACACACACACACACACCCTCGCCTGTTTGATTCAGCTTACATGAACCACACACAATGATTAGATTAGTTATTCAAGGAGCTACTAAATATATTTGCAGTGGATCTGGTGGCAGAAAACAATGTGTGGTTGGATGATTATTCTTTCTATTGCATGAAAGTTCACTCAGTCTGCAGTTTTACTTCCTGCTGGATAACTTTCATGTTCTCCATGTTTGTGTGATGTTAGCTGCCCTTTTAAGTAGGGTCAATGAGGTTTTAAGGGTTATAGCATAAAATAAAAGCTTCACCATTTAAAAGGAAACTCTGTCTTGAGCTGTAGGTGACTATTAAAGGTGTGAGTCACCTCTGTTTACAGAATCGTGCTGCTTTGGAGGATGAGATGCTGTTCCTTCTGCAGTGCTGACTGATAAATTTCAGGGTGTGTTTTCTTCTCCACGACAGAGCCGAATTTTTGAAAAAGCAAACCCTTCATTGGAAGCGAGTTCATTAGAGACCCTGAGCAGAGAGAGGGGGTGATGTTTCCCACGGTGAACTGGGTGCAGATCGCCATCGAGCATCCAGAGGAGCAGGAGGAAGGAAACCATTGGGAAGAGGATGTTTAATTTTCAGGCTCGGGCAGATAGGCATCGGGCTGTGCTGTCGTGTTGATAGAAGGATAAACATTCACACAGAGGCCAGGAGGCAACTTTCAGGAGTATTTTTCAAATATTAAATTTTGATTCATTTTATTAATGAATTAGTTCTTTGCCCTGTGGTAGCTGGAATAGGCTTCAGCCCCCACCCGCGACCATGAATAGGATAAGCGGAAGAAGATGGATGGAATTAGTTCTGTGTTTGAGCTGTAAAATGTTTAAAAAAAATCATGCAGATTTGTTTTCCGTTCAGTTTACTTTCACTTTAGTATCTGCTCCATTCCCTTAATTATTTGGAAACATTCAGTTTCAGTTTAGTTGTTACATGTTTCACGTGTGGGGTCATTATCAGGGGCAAGATTTAAGAACCTAAGAACACATATTATAATAGAAGTCCTTCACTCAGTCTCCATAAATATATGTGTACCAAAGCCTCCTTGTGCTGGTTGTGTTTGACCAAACTGACTAAGGACTCAAAGTGCACGTGTATTTTTGTATTTTTATTTTATTTAGTTATTTTTTTTCACCCTATGGTAGCTGGGATAGGCTCCAGCCCCCACACACGATCCTGAATAGGATAAGCAGAAGAAAATGGATGGATGGAGGGATATTTTGTTTTTTAAACTACATAATATCATTTCATCTATTTTTTTTCTCCCTAAAATCTATTTTTTTTAAATTTTAATTTAAATTAATTAGTATGTTTTTTCCACCCTTAGTTGTAGTATTTTTTTATTAGTTTTAGTTAACTATAATAAGTTTGACTCTGGTGGCGACTTTAAACAGCATAAACTCATCAGGAAAGTGTTTATTGAAGTCGCTGAGGTACTGAATTTCTCTTGGTGGTGCTCATTCATTGTCTATTGATACAGACCATGATCTAAATGATCTAAAACAGGGGCTTCAAACATGTAGATTTGCTTCTGACTGCAGACAAGAGCCGGTCACTAAAGGGTCTAATCCAGCCTACTGGATAGCTCTGCAAATTTTGAAAATTTTAGATAAAGAGAGCATAATTTTTTAATGGATTTTTTTACTTAAATCCTAATCATCTTTACAGCCTTTTTACTCGTAAAGACTGATGAAGACCTTCATCGTGGTAGTAAAGTGAAGTGAAGTAAGCTGGTTACACAAAGATTGCATGCTGAGGTGTTTCTTTCTGATAATAGTCGACTGACTGAATGTGGAAAAACGGAAACGTGGTTTTCTTAAATCATTAAAATCATTTAGAGGGTACTTCTTTGCACAAAAACAAACTATTTGGAGGTGATTTTATAGGTTATAAGGTTTCGAGGTTTTTACTGGTCTGAAACACATATTGAGACAACATCCCACATTTTGATTGGCTCCATTTTACCAAAGTCCACACCTGAGTCTACCAAGAAACTGGCTGAAAAAGAGATGATTTAAGAATTAACATTTTTAGCAGGTATTGGATTAGATTAGAAGAGACTATTGCTTAAGATCATAAAAACAAACTGTAGCTTCCATTTATGCTCATAAGAAGTTGGGAACAGTCCATATTCACATGATCGATGCCAAACCTGCATAGTTTGTGTGCGTTTATTTTATTAAATTAGATACATCAACAAACACACTGTTTGCCCCACATTTAGCTTGTTGGGATCTGTTCACCCTACCTGAGATTAAACTGGGCTGTATGTGGCCCATGAATTAAAATAAGTTTGATGCCCCCGATCTAAACTTTTCTGGACAGATTTTCAAATCCAACTTTGTACTTTAATCATCAACCCCTGTCCGTCATCAAACATCACACCAGAGAGCTTCTCAGGAGCAGCAGTGGACTGAGGGTGGTGGATTTTAGGAATCATGGACCGAAATGGAAACCTACCAGTAAAGTTCAGCCGTACTGACAGCGGCTTTAATCCTCTCTGTCGGGGTGAGAGTTAGTGGAAATTTGCACAGCAGGGAACTACAAGAAACTAAAAATGTTGGCGGTACCAACATGTCACTGTCAGTGTCATCAAGTTCACACACTGTGTAATTTCATCCCTCCGAGTTTACATTTTGTAGCCAGACCACAAAGTCAAAAACTGCTCTGTCATCCAAAACTGATGATAAAAAGGTTCTCTTTTTAAGCTTTAAGGCATAGTCCAAAATTTTAGGAAACACTCCTACTCGCTTTATTGCTTAAAGCCAGATGAGAAGACTTTAAAAGCTTTATGTACAGATGTTAAAGACTTAAAAGTGGCCTGGTTCAGTCTGAAGGTAATAAAATCTACTTAACACCAACTCTATTACTAATTAACACTTTATATGTTGTTTGTTTAATGCCTATGATAAATTGAAAGTAAAACCTAAGGATATATGGGCTGAATGTTGGTATTGGTCTTGTTGCCAAGAAGATGACATTTACCGTTGGCAGTGGCCGGTGTTACTCTGTTGTGGTTTAAAGGCTTAAAGATAGTGTGATAAGGAGCTCAAAGACTTTAAGTTGGATTATTATTTAAATAAAGATTTCTTTGTTTCTGTGACATAAACGAGATATAAAGAAAAACTAAAGAGAAAGACATTCAGAAAACTTTGTCTATCTGTCAAATTCTTATTATAAACATCAGTACTGGCCAAGAGCGACAGTTCGTGGTTCTAAAGGCTCAAGAGCAGCAAAGTCTTGGAAGTCTTGCTTTCACAAATCTGTACCTGACCATTTCAAACAGACCCAAAGGACATGAAAGAAAGATGCTTCGTAACAACAGGCTAATAATGCATTTGCGTGGCATGCAAAATGATCTGCCAACACCATTTTTTTCATAAAGAACATGACTCATCTTCCCAAATTACCAAACTACTTCTTTAAGCTTTTAATCTTGCTTGTAGTTTGGTAACTCACACCATCTGACACACTCCTGGACTGAGTTGACTTTTTACATTTCTCTTGGCGGTGCTCATTCTTTGTCTGCTCATTAATGAAGCTTTCAGCACTCACTCTAAATCAAAGTTTCTCACTGTAATTAAAAGACGGGCAAAGCCAGCGCGACATCACGGTTAATGAAGTCCCATTTATTTAAGCCTTCACTTGAGCATTTTGGCCGTCGTCATCTCAGCTTTTTGAAACTAGACATCTGGCGAGGGTGTGTGGCTCTGACTGCAGTGACTTTTCAATCACACTTTAAAGCATACCCCGCTTCATCGACCTTTTTGATTCTAATGGGGACCATAAGTTACAAAATGAACACCATGTTGTATTAGACAGGACTTCACACTAGCAATCGAGATCATAAACTCATCAGGAAAGTGTTTACAGTGGTCATAAATCAAGTGCGAAGCAGGGTTGTTTTACCATAGACTTCTATACAATCTTTAGCAACCAGAGGAGTCGCCCCCTGCTGGGCACAAGAAAAGATGCCGGTTTAAGACACTTCCCAGACCTGAAAGCCACATCATCCACCTGTAGTTTTACAACCCCGCCATCATTCATCATAGGTACATTTTGTAAATATCCTCTGCAGAATTTAACTCAAACTTTCACCACCGCGGGCAGCATACTTCACCAATCAAGAGGCTTTACATCACACCAGGCCGCCATTGAAAAGAAAAATTTCTTATGAGGTTAAATAAAGGTGATGCTGCCTGACTGCACCATCTTGTGGTAAAAATTGGTATTACATGAAAGTAAAGTCCAGCCCTGTTTCAGGTTCAGTTGATATCTAGCCAACCCGATCACCGATGTTTTGGACATAAAGCCATAGTGGTTGTTTCTTTACATTCTGTTGATTGCTTTAGTTTGTTTTAAACTATTTATTAATAAGACGAATTTAAAATAAGTACCTTTAACAGTTTTATTACTCACCCAGGTTGACAAAGCTCATGACCGTGTCGGCCTCGCTGACCACCGTCCCCAGCGGCGGTGTGTGCGTGCTGAGGGTCGGCAGGGCGGCGTGGTTGACCTGAGCCGCCCCTTTAACCTTCCCTTTGCCAGGTGCATTTGCAATAATCTCATTCCCTTCATCCTCCTCATCCGCTGACATGGCGTGGTAGAGGTCCAACATGAAGAGCGGTGCAGAGGACGGCGGTCGAAGCGGAGGGTGGGGTCTGGGTCTCCCTGGGAGGCCCAGGATGGTCAGGATCTCCTTCTGCATCTCCTTCTTCTCTCGTCCACTGAGCCTCCGGAAGCTGGAGTGGACCACGGCCTCGGCCTGCTGGCTCCACAGGGAGAGGAAGAGCAGGAGCAGCAGGGGCAGGAGGAGCAGGGTCCTGGGGTGGAGGGCGGAGGTGGATCTGGTGCTCCTCGTGTGCGGCTGTGTCATCTTGGTGCAAAGGCAGGAGAGGCTGCAGGAGATATCTGAGGCCATGACTGTAGTCTGCTCTGGATTCTTCTTCTCAAAGATTCCCTCACAAATAATGCGGGTCACTCCTCAGGTCCTCTTTCCACCAGTGTGACCAGTCTGACCACCACCGTGCCTTCTGCTCACTCCTGTTTGTCCCCTGACTGCTTCAGAGTCACCACAGACAAATACAGCCTTGATTTATGCCTGATGTGTTTAGAAGACAGCTGCCTCTGGACAGGATGTGTTTACAGCCTTAAACTGCCTCTGTTTATCTCTCCCTCCCTCCCTCTTCTACCTTCTCTAATCTCCTCTCATCCACTTCTCCCTCACCTCTCAGCCGTGCAGCAGGAGAAACAGAGATAATGAGAGTGAGAGCATAATTACAAGCTTTTTAAATGTGTTTTGGATATAGACAAACAATGCCCCTATGGAAGACTGCTCGAGACTTTGAAGTTGTAATCTGGCAGGATGGAAAGCAATTTCAGTGATGAGCAGGTGCCACAGAAATTGGAGTGAAACTGGAGAGCTGTATCATCAGGTTTGCTGAAGTTTTTCTTGACTGCACAAGGAAACGAAGTTCACACCTGCAGTGAGTCAAAGTTTAACCAAGATACTTCACGAGGATCATCTGCTGAGAAAGAAAAAAAAAAAAAAAACTTCTGGAAACTTTTATCCAGTCCTCCTTGGGCACTTATTCATTCATTCAAGGCCGCTCCCCTCCCACACATCTCCGGGGTTCCAGATGTCTCTCTTAATCCACTTTATAAAAATTGTTTCCTGATTGTGAATCCTTGGGAGAGGTGAGAGGTTTCTCCTGCAGTCCTTCACTCAGCATGAGCTGTGCAGTGTTCTGAGTGTTTGAAGCCTGAACAGTTGTTCAAGACCAGAAGGGAGTTTCCCTCCCAGCCTCTGCCTCTCCTCCTCTTTCAAGTCCTAAAACTACTCTCTTCTCCTGCTTACATCTCATCAGCCACCCCTCCCAGTGGTCTCTTTGGGAGACCTCATCTCTCTCCGTCCGACCTCCACCCATTTATCTTTTTCATCCACTTATGACTGCTTCCTTTCATTGCTACTCAGCTTTAAGTCTCTGGCTGCCTGCTGCCTTGTTTAATGCTAAAATGTCTCTATTCACGTGGTTTGTATTTCTTTACAAATGTTACCAAAACGGACAAAAAGGTAGTAAATTATTATCAGGGAAGTTTAAAAAGAAAAAAAGAAAACATTTTAGTTAAGATGGTTAAAAGTTATTAAAATTAACTTAAACTTTTGAATAAAATGAAACTTTTTACTTTTCAGCTCCTTAATTTGTTATTTTTTGGCTCTGAGCACGCTCAATACCGAGAGGACTGTATGGTTACCAGGAAAGCCAGCTGTCTTCATTAAAAACCACCAGTGAGCAGCAACTTCCTGCTACAAAAAGCCAATTCCCTCCCCATAAGAACTCTATAGGGGTGAATTATTCAATATGACTTACTCATTTAATTGTATTAAGGATTAATTTACATCATTTTGCATTTAATCATTAGCTATTATTAACCCTGTTTCTCTCCCATAGTGTGTCTTTTGTCCTGTCTCCCTCTGCTCTCTTCTGTTTCCCCTCACCCCCAACCGGTTGCGGCAGATGGCTGCCCCTCCCTGAGCCTGGTTCTGCCGGAGGTTTCTTCCTGTTAAATAGGAAGTTTTTCCTTCCCGCTGTTGCCAAGTGCTTGCTCATAGGGGGTCGTCTGACTGTTGGGGTTTTCTCTCTAATGTTGTAGGGTCTTTACCCTAAAATATAAAGCACCTTGAGGTGACTGTTGTTGTGATTTGGTGCTATAAAAATAAAATTGAATTGAATTAATTTTTTGCATTTTTTCCAGGGCACTGCTACTTTGAGGGACAGGTGTGTGCTAACTTCAAGGCTAGCTGTCTGCAAGGCTTCACCTCAGCTAATCTGAGCCTCTGAACTGGAGGTGTGGGTGCTTTTTTTGGGATCATTTTAATTTAATTATCTGACAAATAATAAGGCTTGCTGTGTGGTTAATTGTACTAATAGCCCATCTATATGTCTGTGAAGGTTCTCGGTCATTCAGGTCATGGGAGTCTTAAGTACTTGAAATTTAAGCAGCTGGACTGTTTTTTGGTTCATGAAGACATTTCTCGTCTCATCCAAGAGGCTTTTTCAGTTCAAAAATACTGATGGAGAGTCCCAGATATTTAACTGCTAGTGGGGCTGTCCCCTTGGAGGTGGCCCTGAGAAGAGTTGCTGATCCACCTTGTAATCATGTGACTTGTTAAGGGTCAAAGTGAGCCAGTGCAACAGGACAAGACTCAGCTGTACATCTGCACCTGAAGGAGAAAGGACACTCGTTCGAGGATGCCAGTGTTCACATTTTGTGCTGAGAAAACAGATGGTTTGAGAGAGGAGTAAAGGAGACCATCTACAACAATGTGAACCACCATCACTGAACAGAGGTGGTAGCCCACTCACACCTTGACCCACGTGACCTTAATAAATCATAAGATGGCGGGGTGGAGTCCCACAAAGGGTTCACACCTTGCCCCCGGCCTTTTGGCCTCTTAGATGAGAGGTGAGAAGTCTTCACAAGCCAAAAATACGTCCATTTGCCTTCATTTCAAGCTCTGAAGAGTAGAATAAAAACAAGTTTGCGCTCCATTTTTGGTGAGTAAAATTCTAGGATTTTATTAGTCTTGTACTTAGCACTAATTAGCAGGTATCTGTGTCTGTGTCATGCATCATTAGACTTTGTGGATGCAGCTTACTAACATTAGATGATAATTTAGCACTCCACCCTCTCTTTTAAATACAGTTACTTCGGACTTCAAAAAACCAACATGGCAATGGCCACAATGCTAAAACTGTCCACAGACCAGTGGCTCACGTCATGGTGGGTACGTCCATCTTTTATATACAGTTAAATGCTGCCAGCCAGTGAATGTAGAATATTAATCATGTAATGAACTCCATATTTACTTATCTACAAAAAGTGAAGGATGAAAAGAAACACTTTATAATGTTTCAGGTAATACTAGAAGGATTTCTTCATTTTCTGCTACATTTTAATTAAACTGGAATCAGTTCAGTTCACTTCTGTTTTCCCTGATTTTTTTACTACTTTTTTGTCAGCTTTGAGTTACATGAATGTTTTTTTTTCTTCCTTTGCCAATTTTAAAGCTTCTAAAATCTCAAACATCACTGTCTGCTTTTTGCAGAACTTTGAACACTTGCACTCTGTTTCCTGTTAAGCTATTCATTAGTTCACAGAGCCTGCCGTGCAGCACAGGCCTAATGCAAACACACTTGGTGCATGTGTGTGAGTCTAACCCAAAAAGACTTGGAAGGAAGAAATGACTCAAATATAGTAGTGAGGTTCAGCCCTGTGCCAGCTCGTGTTTGTGTACTCTTTTCTTCAAAGCGGCCTGGTAGTTGTGGTCACTTTGAAAGGCATGAATAACACTGACCAAACCAAACTGACCGCGGTTCATTTTGTCCTGGCCGAAAGGGCGAGTCCCAAATGCCAGGAATTAACGCTCTGCCCCATTTTGTTTTCCTTTTCTCTGCACATCTGCAACTTTATGGAGGCCTTGTCTGGAGAGATAAAGGGGGAAGAGGAATGAGAGAAGAAGAAGAGGAGGAGGTGAAAGAACAAACAGGGAGCGAGCTAAAGAGGAGAGAGGGGAAAAAAAGTGGGAGCTGAGTGCCCCTGAAACCATACAAACCCAGCGTCCCCAGCGGCACATAAATGAAAAATGACATTCCTGTGAGACAGAAGTGGTGGAACAGAGCGAGGACTGTCATCAGAGAGAGCAGTCTGGGATGACAGATGGACTGCAGGGAGGACGGGCGTAGATGGATTGAGAGTGGACAGAAAATGAGAGGAGTGAGTGTGAGTGTACACACAGCTGCAGAGGGTGGACCTCATCATCTCCGGTGGAACCACCAAATAAACAGGACAAAGTTATTTTCAAATCCTCCGTCGCTGTCTCACACTGACACAAACTACGGAGCTTAAACATGACAAGAAATACATGGGGACAGAGAGGAGGGAGAAGATAAATTAGAGTTCAAATTATTAAAATTACTTTCAGCCACCACCACCACCTCTCCCCTGGGGTTACTTCCTCATTGTGTACAGAAGACAAGATCCAGTCGGGCGTGTCCTTATCTCGTACAGGATAATTACCTAAAAAATGTCCGGTTGCTGCCTCTGAGTCTGTGGTCCGCTGTTAGGCATGAGTGAGTGTGGGCACGCACATGAATACAAGAGAAAAGGGGAGGGAAATTAAGCTCTTTCCATTAAAGAAATAAAGAATATTCTGCTTACAAGTCCTAACCAAAAACTGTATGTGCTCAATGTATCTATAACAGATCGCAACACCTAAATATCAAAACTTCACATAAATATGTATAAAAATAAGAACAATACAGCAAGTGTACATTTCTGCTACTTGTTCCTGTTAGAGAAGTCACTTTAAGATGTTTCCACGATGACGTACTTTTATGACCGTTCCTGTTATAAAAATACATATGAACATGTGATGTATTGGTGGATGCATATTCGGATGCATCCACTCTCATATCAGCAGACATGCATTTTAACATCAGGTAGTTGAAGAAATATTTAACCAGGGTAAATAGTTGGTTAATTAAATGATAAATCACTTAGTGCAGGGGTGTCTTCGTGGGCCAAGTGACATGACAGCCCAGTTTGATCTTAGGTGGGCTGGACTAGTTAAAGCCATGTATAGTAACATATAAAAACATACTTTCTCCCCCCCCCCTTTCCACATCAAATGGACCATCCATTTACAAAGCACATTATAAACAGCCTATGCCTTAAGAAAAATAATCTTTACAAAGGCACAAAAGATTCACATATACAGTATTTTACTTCTTTATGATCAGTGACATTGTCAGAGAGACATGGCACTCAAATAATACTGAACTGAAATCTATGGGGCAAATATGGTGGTAGAAGTATAACTTTCAGGGAAAAGAAAAGGTTTTTAAAACCTTATTTTGGGGCAAATTTAGTAAACTTTTAGGCAGATTTGATCAGATTTGCCTGGTGACTCTAAACATGCAGTTTTTATGTCCCGGTGATGACTGAAATTAAAGTTATTTTAGATCACGTTTCAAGTGCCTGGAAGCATTTTAAGACTTGCTTCTAAGACTTTTGATTATGATTTAAATAACTTGTAGAGATATACACTATATTGCCAAAAGTATTCACTCACCCATCTAAATCATTGAATTCAGGTGTTCCAATCACTTCCATGGCCACAGGTGTATAAAATCAAGCACCTAGGCATGCAGACTGCTTCTACAAACATTTTTAAAGAATGGGTCGCTCTCAGGAGCTCAGTGAATTCCAGCGTGGTACCGCAATAGGACGCCACCTGTGCAATAAGTCCAGTCATGAAATTTCCTCTCTACTAAATATTCCACAGTCAACTGTTAGTGGTATTATAACAAAGTGGAAGCGATTGGGAACGACAGCAACTCAGCCACGAAGTGGTAGGCCACGTAAAATCACAGAGCGGGGTCAGCGGATGCTGAGGTGCATACTGCGCAGAGGTCACCAACTGTCTGCAGGGTCA
>VUQI01055877.1:0-13146 GCA_015106735.1 Paratilapia polleni | reverse complement strand
TAAATCACTTAAATAGAACCTGTCTGACAAAGTGAAGTAGGCTAAAAGGTCTCAAAAAGCAAAACATCATGCCACGATCTAAACAAACAGCTGAGAAACAAAGTCATTGACATCGATCAGTCTGGAAAGGGTTACAAAGCCATTTCTAAGGCTTTGGGACTCAGTGAACCACGATGAGAGCCATTATTCACAAATGGAGAAAACTTGGAACAGTGGTGAACCTTCCCAGGAGTGGCTGGCCTACCAAAATTACTCCAAGAGTGCATCAACAACTCATCCAGGAGGTCACAAAAGAACATCTAAAGAACTGCAGGCCTCACTTTCCTCAGTTAAGGTCAGTGTTCATGATTCAACAATAAGAAAGAGCAAAAATGGGCAAAAATGGCATCCATGGGAGAGTTCCAAGGAGAAAACCACTGCTGACCAAAAAAAACACAAAGGCTTGAATCACGTTTGCCAACAAACATCTTGATGATCCCCAAGAGTTTTGGGAAAATATTCTGTGGACTGATGAGACAAAAGTTGAACTTTCTGGAAGGTTTGCGTCCTGTTACGTTTGGTGTAAAACTAACACAGCATTTCATAAAAAGAGCATCATACCAACAGTCAAACGTGGTGGTGGTAGTGTGATGGTCTGGGCTGGTTTGCTGCTTCAGGACCTGGACAACTTGCTGTAATTGATGGAATCCTGAATTCTGCTCTCTACCTGAATATCCTGAAGGAGAATGTCCGGCCATCAGTTTGTGTGCTGAAGCTCAAGCGCACTTGGGTTATGCAGCAGAACAATGATCCGAAACACAACAGCAAGTCCACCTCTGAATGGCTAAAAAAAAAAAAACAACAACAAAGCAAAGATTTTTTGAGTGGACTAGTCAAAGTCTGGACTTGAATTGGACTGAGATGCTTTGGCATGACCTTAAACAGGCCGCTCATGCTCAAAAACCCTCTAATGGTGTTGAATTGAAACAATTCTGCAAAGCAGAGTGGGCCAAAATTCCTCCACAGCAACGTGAAAGACTTATTAACAGTTATCACAAATGCTTGATCACAGTTCTTGCTGCCGAGGGTGGCACAACCAGTTATTAGGTTTAGGGGGCAATTACTTTTTCACAAAGGGCCAGGTAGGTTTGGATAGCTTCTTTTCCCTTAATAAATGAAATCATTATTTAAAAGCTGCATTTTGTATTTACCCGGGTTATCTTTGTCTAATATTATAATTTGTTTGATGATCTGAAACAAGTAACTGTGACAAATGTGCAAAAACTAAGAAAACATATACGGTGTCGTGCAAATACTTTTTCACTGCACCGTATTTGTTTTTCCTTAATCATGCTGCTGTCTTCTTCAGGTTGAATGTGAGAAAGCAGCACTGATGACCAGCCTGCAGGAGTCCCAGATTCAACTCCAACACATGCAAGGAGCCCTGAATGAGCAGCATGAGAAGAACCTCCGCCTGAGCCAGAAAGTCTCTGCCCTCCGCCGTCTTTATCGAAGGGTCAACCAAGAGGCTCGTGGCAATGCCACCTCTCAGCTCAACTCTGAAACTCTGATGGAGCTGGAGAGAGATGAGGAGGAGGCTGAGGATGAAGGAGAAACTGGGGAGGATAAGAGTGAGGCACTGAGTAAAAGTCAGGTATTTTCATACCAAACTCCAGGTCTGGAGATCCTGCAGTGCAAATACCGTGTGGCTGTGACAGAAGTGGTGGAGCTCAAGGCAGAGTTAAAAGTGCTCCGTGAGAAGCTTGCTCAGTGTGTGGAGGGGGCAGTGGAGGAGAAGCCAAGGCGAAACAGTCAGTTCCAGAAACTGGAGAGGCAGGTTGCCTCTTTGGAGAAGAGCTGCCAGGAGAGACGGGAGAAGGTAACGCTGTCATATTGATTGTTAACTGAATGATTTATTTGAGTTATTTTCTCAGATAAAACAATCCTCTCATCTCCTTACTGCAATGTATGCTGAGAGTGTGAGTGAGTGAGCGTGGGAAGGTTGGTGAGTGTGTGGAGCTGCTAAATGATTTTGGGATGTTTGGATGTTTTGGGGGTTTTTTTGGATTTTCATTCTTTATACACTGTTTTGATGAGAAGTTAAGAGAATTTTATTTCATTAATTTGTCAGTTGAACAAACAAAACTTAGTTAATTGTTTGTTTTCTTTGAGTCATGGCATCCCTCCCTAGTGAGGGTTCACCTCCCCTGTCAATGGGGCTAGAGTGGTGGCTCCCCCACAGTATTCTGTCAGCAAGTTCTGTTGGCTGCTGGAGAACAAATCGAGCGTGGAAACATCACGTATGGCTCTCGAATAAATAAGGCCATTGTCTTTCTTCAAGAGGAACATATAGTTCACCTGTTATTTGAGAGAGGTGTGGTCTTTTATGACTTGATTGCGACCATCTCACCATTATTTGTGCCTTCAATGCGGAACACTGTATCAGGTGACAGCGGTGCCGGTGAGCAATGGCCTACAGGCAGTGATGCAGATGAACAGCGGGCCGCAGGTAGCGCTGTCATCAGCAACCCACAGCTCAGATCGAAACAGTGGATCAAAAACTGATTTGCTAAACGTTGAAGGAATAGAGAATGATGAAGTGAAAGGTAGAAGCTCTGGTAAGTGTGACAAGAAGACAAGAAGTGGAGGAAAATGAAGGTAGTGGACTGACAGGGGGAATGACAGCTAAAGCCATAAATCAGAGCATAACTGCAAGTTGTAATGCCTTAAATGTTGAAAATGAAGAGGAAGAAATGTTCAAAGATGATTCTTTGTCACAGTTCAGATATTGTATCACAGGATGAGCATCAGCAGTAATACTCCTTACAGGAGATCAACTACTTTTTAGATGAAACCTTTGCAAGACAGTCTGGAAATCACAGAATTTTTCCCTGATGTAGACAGATTTATTAACTCTGTTTTAAAGATAAGGAGAGTGGTTGGTTACAAACAGCTAAGTAAACAAAAAAGATTTCATCTAAAGAAGATAAAGGGGATAAAGCTCCTCTAAAAGCACATGGGCAATAAAATGGTTAGCAGTGCTAACTTAGCTCAGCAGAAATAAAAACATTGTTGTGTTCCTTTTACAGGAATGAGTATGGTAATGAGTTGGAGGGCAGTTCTTTCTAGGTCATGGTATTAACCTTAGTGCAGGTGTAGCAGTATTATTTTCACAGCACCTTCATTTAACACATTTCAGCATGTGAAGTGGAACAGGGCAGGGCTCAAGTTGTGCAAGCAACAATCAGGGACATACCGTTTGTATTCATAAATGTATATTCTCATAACTCGGGTCGTGCACAATTATTTCACAAATTAAATGACAAACAGAAACAGTGGTTCAATACTAGTGGTAGGAGGGGATTGGAATTGTACCACCCATCCTTCAGCTGATAGAAATACAGGGCAACCTCACCCACCTTCAGCTTCACTTCTATCCACCATCATTATTGAAAATGATCTTGCAGACGTGTGGAGGAAGCTCCATCCAACAGTCGGACAATATACATATGTGAAGGTCCCTGAAGGCAGCTTGAGGGCAGCCAGGCTAGATAGAATTTATGTTAATCAAACTTACAATAATGGGCTAGTTAATGCAGCAATAGCACCTGTTGGTTTCTCTGATCATTGTTTAATGATTTTAGACATCTCTTTACTGTTCCACTGTTCCACCCATGATACAGAGTTCATTCAGGCTTTCTCTGACTTCTAGAGTTACTGGAGATTAAAAAAAAAGATTTTGACAATCTAGCTCAATGGTGGGATGTGGGGAAAATACAGATTAGAGTTTTTTTTTTGCCAACAATCCACAGTATACACAACAGCTATTGAAAAAAAAACTGTTTTGAGAAGTTAGAAAGGGAAATCAAGTTAGGATATGATTATTAGTGGGATAGATAGTGACAACAGGACTTGGTATGGCAGGAAGAAGGCTTTGGATAGACTTCTTAATGATAACGCTAAAGGTGCTTTAATTAGAACCTGCATCTCTACTATTAAAGAAATAGATGCTCCAACCAGGTCTTTCTTTACATTGGAGAAAAGGGTTACAGAATATAACCAAATGATGGACCTCAAGCTTCCAAATGGGGCTGTAGTATCTGACCCATCAGAAATGAGGAAGCTTGCCACAGAACTTTACTCCAGCTTGTTTAGTGCTGAAAGATGTGACTCTGACTGTGTGGCTAAGATACTGGAGGGACTGCCTCGGCTAGGTGAGGCAGAATCTACTTCTTTGGAGTCTGCCATCTCTCTTGCTGAGATGTCTGCAGAGGTTCAACAGCTCAGCTGTCGTCGGTCATCTGGAGTTGATGGGCTGCCTGCTGAGTTTTATCAGAAATTCTGGACTTTGCTGGGGGAAGACCTGTATGAAGTATCGATAGACTGTTTGGACTCTGGAACTTTACCACTAAGCTGTACGAGGGCAGTTTTAACATTATTACCAAAAAACGGGGGACCCGGTCCTGCTAAAAAACTGGAGACTTTCACTGCTCTGTATGTACTATAAGATTATTACAAAGTGTCTTTCTAGCAGATTTAAGAACTACATGGACATGGTTGTTTATGTAGATCAAACATATTGTGTTCCTGAACGGACTATAATGGACAACTTGTTTTTGATTCGAGACATCATTGATCTGGCCAAGCTCCGGGAGTTAGATGTTAGACTCTGGCACCGTGCTACTGTTGTAGAACCTCCAGAGACACTAATCAAGAAAGTACAAAAATAACTGGTGAATTTCTTCTGGGAGGATTCCACTGGACAAGATTTGCTGTGCTGTTCCTACCTGTGTCGGAGGGGAGCCAGGGTCTGATTGACCTTTGCTGCCACATAGCAGCATTTTGCCTTCAGACATGATAATGTTATCGCTATCTTAAAGAACAACCACCCTGGTTTAAAACGGCATCCATGCTACTTTACAGAGTAAAGAGCCTAGCATATGACAAGCACCTATTTCTTCTAGATCTGACTGGTGTAGACTTTTCACAGACCTCCTTACTTTACCAGTGGGTTTTCCATACTTGGAGAACTGTTTTAAAGACCAAGAGAGACTGTTCCCAAGCATATGGTAATATTGGCGATGAACTTCTACTCCACAACCCTTTTATAAAGAGTAGGATGCTCAGCTGTTAGTGTTTGGAGGTTCCTCATAACAGCTGGTCTAATGAAGCTGGCGGTCTGAGGTTGACAGGGCAGTGGAAAACTGCTCATGAATGGTCTTCCTGGTCTCTTTAGGGAGGTGTTGGGGGCTTATTCTGCAGGTGACTTGTCTTGTCTGAATTTCCATCATTGTCTAATGGGGCTGCAGTGGTGGAGCAGGATGAAGAAGAGGGATCCCTGTTATATTTTCCAACACCTGAATTATTTGAATTCTCAGAAGTATCAAAGAAGGGTCTGCATGTTGTGGCTGTGAAGGACTTCAAAAAGCATCACTGACTGGTGTCAAGGAGTCAGGATGGTTTGGTGTATTGGTCTCCTAGGAGCAGCTGGAGGTCCCTGTACAAACTCCACAGTGAAGATCTCCAGTGGAGAGTGGTGCATGGGTCTGTCATTGTGAATTTTTCAGTTCAATTCAATTTACTTTAATTCAATTTTTTTATATATAGCACCGCTTCACAACAATTTTCACCTCAAGGTGCTTTATATTGTAGGCTACAGACCCTACAATATTAGACAGAAACCCCAACAATCAGACAACCCCCTATGAGCAAGCACTTGGTAACAGTGGGAAAAAAATCCCTTTTAACAGGACGAAACTTCTGGCAGAACCAGGCTCAGGGAGGGGCAGCCATCTGCTGTGACCGGTTGGGGGTGAGGGAAAACAGAAGAGAGCAGAGGGAGACAGGACAAAAGACACACTATGGGAGAGAGAGACAGAGTTTAGTAATTACTAATCATTAAATGTAATAGTAGTGTATGAACACACAGAGAGTGAAGAGAGGTGAGTGAGAAAGAAATGCTCAGTGCATCATGGGAAGCCCCCAGCAGCCTGATCCTATAGCAGCATAACTAAGGGATGGTTCAGGGTCACCTGATCCAGCCCTAACTATAAATTCTATCAAAAAGGAAAGTTTTAAGCCTAATCTTAAAAGTAGAGAGGGTTTCTGTGTCCATTCTACTTTTGGAAACTTTACGAACCACAAGTAAGCCTGCAGTCTGAGAGCGAAGTGCTCTATTGGGATAGTATGGTACTATGAGGTCTTTAAGATATGATGGGACCTGATTATTCAAGACTTTGTATGTGAGGAGAAGGATTTTAAATTCAAACCTAGATTTAACAGGGAGCCAATGAAGAGAAATTAATATGCGAGAAATATGGTCTCTCTTTCTAGTCCCCGTCAGTACTCTCGCTGCAGCATTCTGGATTAACTGAAGGCTTTTTAAGGAACTTCTAGAACAACCTGATATAATAATAATGAAATACAGTAGTCCAGCCTAGAAGGAATAAATGCATGAACTAGTTTTTCAGCATCACTCAGAGACAGGATATGTCTAATTTTAGCAACGTTGCAGAAATGAAAGAAAGCAGTCCTACATGTTTGTTTAATTTGCACGTTGAAGGACATATCCTGATCAAAAATAACTCAAGATTCCTCACAGTGTTACTGGAGGCAAAAGTAATGCCATCCAAAGTAAATGTCTGGTTAGATGCCATATTTCTAAGGTTTTTAGAAGGTTTTTAGTTTTGTCTGAATTTAGTAGAAGGAGATTAGAGGTCATCCAGGCCTTTATGCCTTTAAGACATGCCATCTGGCTTCATGGATAAGTACAGCTGGGTATCATCTGCATAGCAATGAAAATGTATGCTATGTTTATAATATTATTGTTCTGAGGAAGCATGTATAGTGTAAATAGAATTAGTCCCAGCATAGAACCCCATAGAACTCCATAATTAACTTTAGAGTGTGAAGAAGACTCCCCATTTACATGAACAAATTGGAGTCTAATCGATAAATATGATTTAAACCACTGTAATGCAATTTCTTTGATTCCCAAGGTATGCTCTAATCTTAAAAAAAATCTCCTGCTTATCCAGGTCACTGGGGCAGCAGTGTAAGCAAAGACGGATGGAAGGGACAACAATGAGTTCCGAAGTAACCCAAGAGACATAATCACTCCAACATGTCCTGGGTCTGCCCTAGGGCCTCCTCCTGGTAGGACATGTCCAAAACACCTCACCTAGGAGGCGTCCAGGAGGTATCGTAGTCAGGTGTCCAAACCACCACAACTGGCTCCTTTTGATGTGGAGGAGTAGTGGCTCTAATCTGAGTCCCTCCAGAATGACAAAGCTTCTCACCCTATCTCTAAGGGAGAGCCCAGACACCCTTCGGAGGAAGGTCATGTCTGCCACTTGTATCTGCAAATTCAGTATTTTGGTCACTACCCACAGCTCGTGAGTACATAACATAGACACTGGTAAATTGACAGCCTCACTTTCACACTTAGCCTGGTACAGCATCTGCATCACTGCAAACGCCACACCAACCTAGCCTTTCATTTGTGAACAAGACCGCGAGATACTTGAAGTCTTCCACTTGGGGCAGCCACTCATTCCCGGAGAGGGCACTTCACCTTTTTCCAGCCAAGAGCCATGGCCTCAGTCTTGGAGATGCTAATTCTCATCCCAGCCACTTCACGCTCGTTTGGAAGTGGCGTCATTCGATGAAACCAACAAAACCACATCATCAGCAAAAAACAGAGACATGGTCCTGAGAACACTGAACCTGAGACCCTCTGCCCCTTGGCTGCACCTAGAAATTCTGTCCATAAAAATTATTCTGTTTATAAAAAATCAATAACAGTTTTAATTGTATACAATATTTAGACTATTCCCACAACTTTACTTGCTGTCAGTGTTAAATGGTGCTGCACAAAATTTAGGTTTGAACTGAATAATTGTTTTGAAGTGTTGAAAGCAGTATTGAGACTTAAGTCAAAATCATAGGTAATAATACAAGTAATAATACAATACAAGTAATAATACAAATCCACTGGTCTTCCCCATGGTCTCCATGCTCTCATCCAGTAGCATTCTGGCCCTTTCTGAACAAGCTGTATCAGAGAGCTGAAGTATTTTAGTTTTAGGTTTTATTTTTATTGGTTTTTAAAACTTTTCATTTCTGTTCAGTTTTGTTTCAATTAGTTCCACTTTTGTTTTCATTGCTCAAACAGTATTTATTGCATTATACATCAGTTGCCTCACAGTCTGTCTCACATCCAGGTTTCAGTAAACATACACACCAGAGCTTCTTCAGGCTGGTTATGCTTACAATTTTGACCAAACTGAGAAAGACCAGGATGACCATGACAGGGGGCTTGGGCTGCAAATGGACTAGAGCACTGTTAATCTTACAATGCAATTGGATGAGAGCATGGGTAGGACCAGTGGTGTAATGTACCTGAGTACATTTACTCAAGTACTCAAGCATTTTCAGTATTTCTGTTAATTCTCACAAATTATATTTTTTGCTCAGTTAATTTTTAATTTGTTAGTTTATGATGCACTAAAGTTTTATGTTCAACAGAGCGGAGGCAGCAAGGGTTTGCAGCATGAACTGATGTCATTGTTTTTCAGCCTGATTTGCCTTTTAATTGACTTTAAATGGGGTTAATATAAATACGTGAGAAAATGTGCTGCCTCTGCGTCTCTTTGCAGAACATGCAGGTTTCAGATGTTCATATAAAGTCATGTGCTTCAAAGCCATAAAGATATTTTTATTTGTTTCAGTTTCCAGATTTCATCACTTCAAAAAATTCCACTACAGACAGAAAACGTTATGTATGGTAGATTCCTCTGAAGAAATCCATCTGTACAACTGAACCTGTTTTGACAGGTGTTGCCTGAATACTGTATGTTCTCAGGGTGTGTGGAAAGATACGGTTCATCAGGGCAATATACAGCAGTCTTGCAAATTATGATTAGCTGAAAAAAGCCATGCACATGAAGAAAAAAAACCTACTAAATGACCCCATTCGGTCACTTGAAGGTTAAAGGTAAAGTGTCAGTGTCCAGACATGAACTGCTTAAATATTTGCTCAAACGACGCTCTCTGTATTCTTTGTCGATGCTGAGAGGAGCAAAGATCAAACAAAGGAACCCTCATCCTGATTAGTGTTTCAGCAGAACAGACAGAGATAGCAGTATTTATTATCATTATATGTGAGTGTGGAGTTTGCTTTAAAGGTTGTGAAAGAGGAAAAAAAACACATTGATTAGACTTCTAAAAGCATTGTTGGGTTATTCCATGTAAAATTAACAAGATCTTAATAAAGTTTCTACCTGACCCCTCAGAATCAGTTAGCTTTAATAGAGCTCTTAAGCTCTGTTAAAAACTGCAACCAAATAAGTATCACAGTCCAAAGCCCAAATCTTGGTTTTGTTTAACACGATTTTTTTCTATGACCAACTCTTCAATATCATGGGATGTATTATAGTTTCAGTAGCACAACTGCACTGGGTTAGTGGTGTAGGGGTACTGTGGATGTTTTCTGTTTTCTGATTCAAAAAGTGCATTTGGGTAAACTGTCAAGGGTCATATCACCATGGAGGATAGGTAACTGATCAAAACAATTTGTAGAATATGAAAGGTACCCAGGCTCATCCTCTAGATGGGATTCCTTCTGTGTCCAAATAATTCTCTAATATAGTCATTTTTTAAACACTCATGAATGTAGCTTATGGCTGTGAAATGGAAAAACAACACTGGTGTTCACGTTTTATGTAATGCAGTCCTGTGGAAAAACTAAGCACGCCCTTACTGCTTCCATAGAAATTAAGAGGGTAAGTAGCAGCCAGGTGTTGCTAACCAAATCCATATGATTAATTGATCATCACCAAGTGTGACCACCTCTAAAAAACACAGAAGTTTTGGCATTTGGCTGGTCTGAAGCATTCAGATGCGTGTTAATACAATACCACAATCTTATCAGAAGTGGACATCATGGAAAATTTACCCCAAGGTCAGTCCATGCAATGCTCAGAGAAATTGCTAAAAACCCAAGACTTACATCTCAGACTCTACAGGCCTCAGTTAAGATGTTAAATGTTAAAGTTCATCACAGTACAATTAGAAAAAGACTGAACAAGTATGGCTTGTTTGAAAGGGCTATCAGGAGAAAGTGTCTTCTCTCTAAAAAGAACATGGTAGCATGGCTTAGATTTGCAAAGTTGCATCTGAACAAACCACAAGACTTCTGGAACAATGTCCTTTGGACAGACGAGACCAAAGTGGAGATGTTTGATGAAAACCAAACACAGCATATCAGCACAAACACCTCATACCAACTGTCAGCACAGTGGTGGAGGGGTGATGATTTGGGCTTGTGTTGCAGCCACAGGACCTGGACACCTTGCAGTCATTGTGCCGACCATGAACTCCCCTTTTAACCAAAGTATTCTAGAGTCAAATGTGAGGCCATCTGTCTGACAGCTAAAGCTTGGCCAAAACTGGGTCATGCAACAGGGCAATGATCTCAAGCATAGCAGCAAATCTACAACAGAATGGCTGAAAAAGAAAAGAATCAAGGTGTTGTAATGGCCAAATCAGACCAGTCAGACCTCAACTTGACCGAAATGCTGTGGTTGGACCTTAAGAGAGCTATGCATAAACAAAAGCTCACAAACATCAATGAACTGAAGCAACAAGAAGAGTGAGCCAGAATTCCTCCACAGTGATGTGGGAAACTGATCAAGTCATACAGAAAACAATTACTTGAATCTATCACTGCTAAACGTGGTTCTACAAGCCACTGATTCATGGGGTGTGCTTAGTTAGCACTGCATAGAGTCCTGTGAAAACTTTCTTTTTCACATGACTATCATACTGATCAAATGACTTTAGGTTGGGAAGAAGTTTTTCAAAATCTTTGAAGAGGGTCGGTTGCTTAAATGTGTTTTACAGCCCTGAAAAGATACTGTGGATATCTCCTGTACTTATGAAATTATGAGGGCTCCGAAATGCTAAAATAAATAAATAAAAGCACAAAATTTCAACCCATCTCTAAGTACTTAGAGAAACTGTAACTCGTATGAAGGTAAGCTTTTGCATGGTTTCATTAAATATACTAAAGTTACAGCAGAAATAAACAGGTGGGAACAACCAGCTGTTGCACAACCTTAATAAACTTGTGGTAAACACAGTATAAGTTTTTGACTTTGTGAGAGTTCAGCTTGAAAGAATATAAGGTATTGCATCAGAATCAGTCATGTACTGCTTGCCCTAGGCTTTTTTTTTTTCCCTGAGTGTGTGTGTGTTTGGTTTTATGCTCCAGCAAGTACAAGTTAGGTATAAACTCAGTTTATTTTCAGGCTGCTTGACTGACACACACATTTTTAGAACTTTGCTTTCTGCAGCAAAAAGTGAAAGTTATTTTAAGCATTTAGAGTATGGCACATTAAGTTCCCTGGCATAACAAATGTTGAATGTAATTATTCTTTTTCCAGTGCACAGCTGCATAAAATGATTGGCAAACCTCTGCATTGCTCATTTTCCCACTGTGTAACACGTGTAACTGTGGAATCGCTGGCTCTGTGTAGGCTGGCAGTGCGAGTGTTAACCTGTTCATTTTACATACCAATGCAATGAAAATGGTAATGAGGAGCAGGGGAAAAAAAACACCTTCATCATTTCAAAGAACACCACTGACTTTTTATTTTTTAGGAGTCAGAGGTAGCCTACATTAACATGTCAGCACATTTTAACTACTTATACACAAGAACATCCTTCTTTAAAATATTTAGGTTCACTTCAAAACAGTAATTTTGCGTGTTGCAAGACAGAGTCGTCCTTTCATGTCTTTAGGTTGTGCTGGCTCTTTAAACTGCCCCGTCACCTCTTGGAAAAATTAGTAAATAAGACCATCAGCATAACGAAGATGCCTTCAGATCCATTTTGTTTTCAGTGGTTTATTTCAACCAGAGCTGACTGCATATTTGAAACATGTCAAAACAGAACTTTCACTTTGAAGGCAAACTGGCTGTTTCCCTCTTCCGTCTGTGTGTATGTATGTATGTATTTTTTGTTCCTGTTCATTTCATTTGGAGTTTTTATTTTACATTAAGTTTACTTTCTGTCAGTTTCCGGAGTGGATTTGCTTGTTTCAGTTTAGTTTTAAATTTTTTGAACATGTTCAGTTTCAGTTTAGTCTTTATTAGCTTTGGCGTCAGTTTTAGTTTTGTTATCATTTGTCAGGGGCAGATTTAAGAAGTGCAGAATATGTATTACAATACAAACAAAACTTTTTATGTCATGTAGTATGCTAGTCTCAATAAAAACATATGCACAAAGCCTCCTGATGACTAATGTGACAAATTTGATCACATTTACAAAGACATAAACCGAAGACATTTCCTGTTTATTTTTATTGTATTTTAGTTAGTTTTGTAAGCACACATATTATTTTAATTATCTCTGGAAGTCCAAGGCAACAGTGCAGCGCTGACCACAATGAACTCACACGTGTCAGGTAAACATTGGCAGTGGCACAAATAGGACAATGAAAGCAGAAAATACCTAAAAAAAAAAAAAAAAGGATACATTTATCATTAGACAACTTCATTATCTATCCTTCCTGCACTGACTGCAGTGCCTTTTTCATAATATCTGTATGAGAGCACAGGGCTGCACACGACCCTGAAATTTGTAGCCAGTGTTTTCTACACCAATTTTCTACACTAATTTCCTGGGGGCCCCCTTCCTGACTTGTTCTTGGCCACCGTGTTGAAAAAAAAAAACGTGGAAATGCCCCTGCTCTTTTGATCTATTAAAGATTTTCACCCACTTTGTCTGTAGCTTCTCTAATTTAAAGGTGTTTGGACTGTTCTGACTCCAGCGGTGCACCTGTAGCCAAAAAAAGGGAAAGAAGGAAGTAGATTTCAAAGTGGGAGAGTCCTCTTTATCACTTCTGGGCGGTGCTCGGTCCCGTTGCTCTTCATTTACACTCCTCTGCTGCTCTCACGATTCAGTGTCTCTCCGGTTGCGCACGTGGACACATTTACTCCTCCTGCGGCTCCACGCGCGCGCGCTCAGTCCAGCTTTTTGAACCACTTTTTAAAGGCTTTCACGTCTGGAGCCCGATGCTGTCAGCTGTTCTTTCTGGGAAACCTTTGGTAAACTTGCAGAGAATGAACTCCGCATAGCCTCGGCTCCTGTTCTTATCTGCTCCCC
>VUQI01055876.1:0-13321 GCA_015106735.1 Paratilapia polleni | reverse complement strand
GAAGCATCCCCAGATCATCACTGATACTCCACCAAATTTCACAGTGGGTGCGAGACATTGTGGCTTGTAGGCCTCTCCAGGTCTCCGTCTAACCATTAGACGACCAGCTGTTGGACAAAGCTGGAAATTAGACTCATCAGAGAAGATGACTTTACTCCAGTCCGCTATGGTCCAATCCTTATGGTCTTTTGCAAACTTCAGCCTGGCTCTTCTTTGCTCCTCATTGATGAAGGGCTTTTTTCTAGCTTTACACAACTTGAGCCCTGCCTCTAGGAGCCTGTTTCGAACCGTTCTCTCTGTGCACTTCACCCCTGCTGTTTGCCATTCTTTTTGTAGGTCACTTGATGTCATCCTACGGTTCCTGAGTGACACTCAAATGAGGTGACGGTGATCCTGGTCAGTGGACAGTCGTTTTCGGCCTCTGCCAGACTGTAGCTTTGTTGTTCCCAATGTCTGCTGCTTGACCTTGTTCTTATGAACCACTGTCTTAGAAATTTTAAGGATGGAAGCAACCTGACGCTCACTGTATCCCTCTGCCAGTAAAGCCAGAATTGAACCCTTCTTTTCCTCACACAAAACAAAACTTTTCTTTTCATTTATTTTGGCATAGCCAATAGTTTTTTTTTTTTTAAATTCCAGTTACTTTTGATGTACTACTAGCACTGTTTTGCCATCCAGTTGGTCCTATTGCAAGGGGATAGTGTTTTGTAAAAGACTGTCAATCGGACTTTTTATAAGTTCTTTCAAATTTTGCTTTCTTTTTTTTTCTCTAGAGTTTTTCCACACAGGTAGACTATGTTGTAAAAGTTAATTCACATTCACGTCTTTTCTTTCACACAGCCCCTTTGTAATTTGGGCCTTAAGCATAAAGAACTAAGTCCTCATTGCAATATGTCAAAAGCAATGCATAGAATCATATTAAAATGATGAAAAATACAGTTTAAGTCAGAGAAGATGAAACTGCTTATTGCCAGAGAAGGGCCTCTTTGGAGTAAAACCTGGAATTGTGATTGGTCACATGCATAAAGTGTAAATAATTTTTGTTTTGGCATGAATGCATGAGTGAACGCTTTCATACATTATTCATGATACTACAGTGACACGTATCCCTTTTGAGATTGCATTTAAGGCTGGTTCTACACCATCGGAGATCCACAATTTCAAGAATAATGTCATCTGACAAAAATAGTGTCAGGTGACTGTTACCAATGAGTAAGTTTGTTGTGAGGATCATCTTCTTTCGAGAACCAACCTCTTAGGTAAAGTGAAAGAAAATAATTTTGTTCAGATAACCTAGAGCAGGGTCAAACACATAAAAGAGAGAATTAAAGTAATAACTATAAGAACCTGAGAATCAGGGAAGACACACTGTACCGTATATACAAGGGCGCATCCATGAGCCAGTGTCAGCTTCTCTTCATGTGGAGACACTCTCCTTGGAATGGCTTGATGGAAAATCTGAAGACAAGACCGCTTCTCTGCTCCAGGCATTTGGTTTGACAAACACTCACTATAGCTGCTATAGTGAGTGTTCAACAGTGGAATGTAAGACATCATACTGGAATTTATTTATTTATTTTCAGTTGCCTGGTTATCACAGGCTGTTTATTTTAGAGCCCTGGGGCCCTGATGAAAAAGACTCCAGTAATGTAAGAATGCAGTGACAGGCATACTATAGGCCATAAGCCTCTCGTGGATTTATTAATGCAGGCTGTCCCTGAAACCACAGTATATCATTCCGTAGCATTAGCTATTTTGCCTGTAATATAAGAACCCACACGTTTAATTCTTTGATTGAATATAAGTTGTTAAATCACCATCATATCACAGAAGAATAAAGCCACCAGTCCATTTAATTACAACTTACTACTGATTGTTTAGTGGTAGATGTTTTGCCTTCCTTGCAGAAGGCCCAGATTTGATCATCAGCCAGATTTCAAGTCTGGCTGGAAAATGGAAGAATGCAGCCAAGTGCAGTCAGAATAGCCAAGTGGCAGACAGGGTGCTGGCTGTGATTTCTTGCTTGCTGCTGCTTCCACTGCCTATCAGCTCACTTCTGTTAAGCCTACATGGTCTAAGAAGCACACTACCATGCTCTATGATGCAGCTTCTTGCAATATAAATAACTGTCTCTGCCTCATCTACCCTTCTACATTGCCCTCCTAAACAATTTGGTGCTTAGTTTGAATCTCCTGGAAAACCTAATCAGAAGTATATATTCATGTTTTTGCATCAGTGGTTTATTCTGCTTCTTGCAGTGGATATGCAATAATGATTTCCTCCTTTTATAAACTCTTCCTGCATCACATTCCCTCAGCGCTTAGCCCCACCCAGAAATCTGTAGATTTTTCAACTTACACAAAATTTTAGAATATGATGAAATTTAAAAATAAATATAAAAGTTCCGGTCAGCATGCGTTTGTTTTTACAGTATGATATTGTCATAGAAAAAAAGACAAAAAAGAAAAAAAAAACATGCTGTTTACCTGTGTATCACTTAGGCTGTAGTAATGCTAGCTTATCTTAGAATCTTCTTGCTTATACTTTTTATGTGACTATGAAAATAAATGTATGCAGCTTTGTTTCACAGGTTTAATTATATTTTTTTGTTGTTGTATTAATATTACTTAGGATTACTTCCCACTAAAATTATCCTATATATCTAGCTTGCCCTCCAGCTAAATATGACAAGTGTTACTGGGAGTAAACTTCTTTCAAAGTTTGTGATCAAAGAAAAATATCGTGAGAACTAGAAACAACATAATTAAAGTATATCACCTCAGTTTCTTACACAGCTGTGGTGCCAAATATTACTATATATCACAGAATTACCTAAAATAGCACTGAATTTACTGCATTTCAAGAAAAGCCGATCTTCCCCATACACATTCACAACCATTCTATTTGGAAAAAGATAAAATGTCACTTTCAATCAACATTTCACTGACAACACAACCTGTTGAAGCAAAAGCACTAAGCAAGTACACAGTAACACAAAGACCATGCTTTGAGGGAGGATTACGTGATTATTTCTGAAAAACGTGACGGTGTGATGGTTGATTGTAATCATCGTAAAAATGTTATGGTTAGTGGTAAGGTTAGGGTTTTGTTTATTGCTCTAAATCATTAGAGGCAACATTGACTAAAATGATATGTGCAAAGCAGAAAATCTGTTCTGTTGTATATGTAATAAGAATTTAAAAAATGGGGTGCTATACATACACCGTTAAACATTTAAACAACATTTAGAATGCAATTATTTGCAAATCTCATAAGCCAATATTTTATTCACAATAGAACACAGAAAATATTTCAAATGCTTGAACTGAGAAAATATACAATTTTAAGAAAAATATTAGCTAGTTTTGAATTTGATGGCAGCAACACATCTCAAAAAAGTTGGAACAAGGGCAACATAATACTGGAATACTAAACGATACTAAAAGGGAGCAGCTGGAGGAACATTTTACTACTAATTAGGTTAATTAGCAACAGGTCAGTAACATAATTGGGTATAAAAGAGCATCGTAGAGAGGCAGAGTTTCTCAGAAATAAAGACAGGCAGAGGTTCATCAATCTGCAAAGTAGCTGCATCTACAAATTTCAGAATAATGTCCTTCAATGTAAAATGGCAAAGGTTGTGAATATCTCATCATCTATAGTACATAATATCATCAAAAGAGTCAGAGAAATCTCTGTGTGCAAGGGAAAAGGCAAAAAAGCTGGACCCCACATCCTCTGTATTAAAGAGGAGAGAGACCATCCAGTTTGTTATCAGCACTCAGTTCAAAAGCCTGCATCTTTGATGGTATAGGGGTGCATTACTGCCTATGGAATTGGCAGCTTGCAGATGTGGAAAGGTACCATCGATGCTGAAATGTATATACATGTTTTAGGCCAACATATCCAGCCATCCAGATGGCGTCTTTTTCAGGGAAGGCCTTGCATATTTCAGCAAGACAATGCTAAACTGCATACTGCAACCATTACAACAGCATGGCTTCATAGTAGAAGAACTGCTGAACAGACCTACCTGCAGTCCAGACCTTTCACCAATTTAAATTTTTGGGGCAACATGAAATAAGAAATATGACAAAGAAGACCCAGGACTGTTGAGCAGCTAGAATCCTATATCAGACAAGAATGGGACAACATTCCTCTCCCAAAAGTCCAGCAACTGGTCTCCTCAGTTCCCAAAAGATGTTTACGAGCTGACGTTTATGGCCCTGTCCCAACTTTTTTGAGACATATTGCCGCAATCAACTTTGAAATGAGCCAGTATTTTTCTCAAAATTGTACATTTTCTTAGTTTAAACATTTGATATGTTTTCTGTGTTCTATTGTGAATAAAATATGGGTTTATGAGATTTTCAAATCATTGCATCCTGTTTTTATTTACATTTTACGCTGTTGGGGTTGGAGAAAAAACAGCAATTAACTCAGGAAAACATAAAAGACTGTTCTGTCACTAGGATCAGTTACATTCATCACTGCAGTCTACAGCAGTAACAAAAATGACTGAAGAGAGGAGACTATCTGTTTGATGGTTTAACTGTATACTACTACTATATTTAATTGCTATTCATAAATTCATACATATAATGTTTAATCTTGCATATATTTTATTTTATTATTTTTATAGTATTGTTATTGTATTAAAGCTCCACTGATTAATATTTTGATTTAAAAAAAAAATATAATATAGTAAAGTAAATATAATAAAGTGGGTTTCACAAGCTTCATGACAAAAATCAATCCACCAATTATCACCTTATTCTCCACCTCAGCTCTACAAATAATGTTAGAATCTCAAGCTCATTATTTTCCTTTTATAGCCCACAACTGTTTTTTGGTAAGTCTCACCATCTTGTTAATCCTATTTCTAGCTAAAGCACGTTGCTTGTTTTTTTAACAAAAACCTGATGAGCCCACTGGACACTACTTATGCAGCAACAGCGGGGAGACAAAGTTACATTTAGAAGTGTATTGATTCTGTTTGTGCATAATGTCCACTGTAGTGGTCATATATCTTCTTCAAAATGAATTTCATAATATAATGCCCTTCTTCGTGTATTCACATTGGATAAGTAGAAATGAAAACAAAAGGCAAAACATCTTGCTCTATTTCTAACAATTTACCCATGAAAGGGTTCCACATGTACTACATCATACCATCATTTCTTTCATTAATCTTTGTTGATCGTTTAACTGTTATTCCCACAAAAGATTTTCACATACCACACTAAATAACAACAAGAAATAATAACAACAGTGCTGTTCTCAGTGTTCATCTTAGTTTCATTTTTAAATTGTAAGTGATACTAATAGCTCTCATCCAACATCTAGCCCCTGACATTATATCTATAACAGCCCGAAACATTCTGACTCTTGTCAGGTAATACGCTCATCTAAAGGACAGAAACTTCAGGGGAGTCCATATAAACTCACAAAAGCATTTCAATTCCATATACCCAAGACTTAATCTGCATTTCCTGCAATGCTGTCATGTTCTTTAGGAAGATGTTCAAAGCTCATGGTTATCACAGGTCCTCCAGTACCTGTTACAAATATTGAAGAAATCAACTTAAGCCATTCAGAGAACTTCCCTCTAACCTAAGCTCTCTAAGATTTTCTCTAGTTTTAAAAAGAAAAGCCATTCAGTACTACAAATTAGAGTAGTACAAGTCTGAAGAGATGAGGGCGCTTTTAAATAAATATTACTATAAATGAAACAGCAAGGTTATTGACTGGTGATTTGATGGTACATATACCTTGAGTTTAGAAGTGTGTGTTTGAAAGAAGGTTTCACACACAAATCAGTGTGCCTCTTATGTCCAAATTCCCTTAGATCTGATTCCACATTTATCCAACGACAAGCAAATCTATTACAGGGCACCATACTTGATTTTTTTTTTTAAGACAGTTTCTGACATTTTCATCCTTTTACATCTTCAAAAATGTGGGGACTGTATATTAGTTTGACATCTAAGAGATAAGATCATGCTCATTGTTAACTCAGCCGTTCTGTCAATTCATTATATTCAGGAAATATAGTTTTGTTGTGAAACTGTGCTTAAGGGTAAAGCTAAGATTTTGTTTGAGGAAGAGCCAAGGTCAGATTGAAGACCTTGCCTCAATTTATGGAGAAACTCCATTTAAATTGTAGTAATTGTTTTCACTCACTTTTCCTTTATGCAATTCAATTACTAGTCCTGTAGATGCCAAAAAACTGCAATCCATCCTGGGTGAGTTGGAATGAGACCATGAATATGTGACACCAATGCTCCATACTGTAACTACCATCTGAGCACAGGAAAGAAGTGCATTTGAATTAGTGCATAATATACTCACAGTATACTGCACACACAGTGCTTTACTGTCAGGAATCAACAGACACTACAGTGCTAATTAACAGTCTTTCGCACAGCTGGGTGAGTGGTGTAAAACCAAAGAGAACCATGTCTGTGCGTGCAATACTCACCCACTCACTCCAATATGCATCACATAATTTTCTCCTTTTTCGGTCTAAAGAAAGAATAATAAATAATAACACAGACAAGGATGCCTTTATTGATATGAGTTAATATGACAATGAACATATAAATATGCAGTCTTCTACAATTTTGGTGATTTATAGGATGTCAGTGTGTATTTCCTATGCCAATTTGTCTCATTTTAGAAAGCTGCTAAGTGACTCATAAGGATTGCTTGTTCAAGAAGTTAAAACTACATCATCAGTCAGAGTAAAGTATGGCAATAGTTTGATTTTGTCCTATGCCAGATATGTCAGGGTACAAAATATTTTAGATATTGTGTTCTGTGTTGCAGATTTGATATAGTAAACCCATAAAATATTACTTAGTTAACTGTAACATTTTCATTAAAAGTTTTTTGGGTTTTTTGTTTTTTAATCAGTATACAGTATATACTTTTTCCTTTTTAACAAAGTACTGATTTCATGAGGTATATTATCTCAAGCATTTCACTGATTATAAGACAGGTTTATGAGCTATATTTATAGCACAAAAAAGGTTTGGTCCTTATTTTTAGATGATTTTCAAAGAATCATGCTCACCATGGTACCTTATTTTCTTGTTCATATTAATGATAGTTGTTGTCTGTCTTTGCAAAACCTGCTATAATTAGTTATAAATAAAACTGTGTCAACCATGTTAACTATCAACTGTCCCTGAACATTTAAATTCTCACGTGTCCCTAATTCATTTCAGTCTTCAGGCTTAGTGTAAATGCAGCATTATGCATGAAACACGAGACAGCACATGTTGACTGTTTGCCACTGAGGGAGAGTGACTTTGGCATACACTTTTTTCACTTGCCTCTCTTTTTCCTCACTACGTGTGTTATGCACTGAAGCATGGCTTTCTATTTTCCATTATCAATTCAGGCTGCAGTAATGGGTTCAAGGCCTAATCTTGATGGTAACAGATGCATAGCTGTAGGTTGTTATAAGCTGTGCCATTAGTGTTTAATGATCATTGGTTTTAGTATGGATTACATGGTGCATTTGATGAATATAAATATAGTATTTTTGTTTCTTGAAAAGCTGAAAGCTTAGCACATTTACCATCCATCAAGCATCAGAATGAGTTATAGAAATTGACTAAATAGATGTTAATCTTTGAATACAACTACACGTAATTCCTCCCTCTTAATGCTGTGACAAGAAATTGTATCATTTACATTAAAATCACAGGCCATCTGCAATAGCTGCAATAGATGCTAATGTCTCTTTAAGCTTTTGATGATCTCGATCCTTGAATAAAGAGCTTCTCTACTTCTCTGTATAATTCTGGGGTATCCATCCCAGTTGCTACATCATGCCAGACCTGTAGCTGATCATCAGACTGTGACTCATGACTCTGTGACAACATTTGATTCATAGATAGTTTGTTAATATTGGCCTGAAACACTGAACACTCTGCTCCATCTATGTCTTTAGTCTGTGTAAGTTCAGAGGTTTGTGTCTGGCCCTTGTTGCTTCATAACCTGGGCTGAGTTATTTGGTTTTGACTGCATGTAGAATAAATAGCTGAATAGTTCAATCTAGTCACTTTTTTTGTGTTTACATTTTTCAGACTTGGTAGTGGCAAAGAGCTACTTACTGTAAATCCACATTAAAACAATGTGCTTCTTGGTGCATGGGTGCAGTAAAACAGCTTCTATTGTAAAAGCACTTCCTTAACCTTTGACGAGATGCAATGTGACTTCATGCAGAAACAGACTGCTTATGTAAAAAAATGTTGCTTTATTTATTGATTGAGTTTAAACAAGTTCCTTTTGTTAAATCAGTTGTGGAGTCTTTTTTAATACCTGTGAAAGTGTTTTTAAATCCAAACAGTCTGAATGCTGATGAACTTACTGAACGCACTTAATCTGAACCTTCTTATTCGTTATCATTAAATAAGGTACAGCTTTCACTGTCACTCATACAGTTCATGCGGTTATCGCCACACTAGAGCATCTTGCTGCAACAGAGCTCCCTTGCCATTTCTCCTTATATGCTTTTTGAGATTCAATGAGTTTATCTATCAGGTTAATCAGCCACGTGCATGTGCAATATAATAAAGAGCAAGACTGAAAATTGTTGTATGCTGATTGCCATTAAGGGTTACATCCTCAAGCATTTGTTAGCTCTTAAAACAGATAAAGAAAGGCTTCTTATGCTTTGGTGATTAGTACACAACTTAATGGAAAAGAAAATCTACATTCACAAGTATAAATTATGTACTAAACAAAACATTTCTGATGCATGAATTTCCATTTGTAACACTTTAAAGAGAGTGTCACTGACATTAGATGCAATCAAGATCAGGTAAAGACAAAGAACTTGTGTCTTTTCATAAATTTAATATGAATGGCTTTCTCCTGGCAAAATACTAGAAATAAAGTATCACCTGTAAATGTCAGTATAAGAAGAAGAAGGTTCATTAAAGCTCAGACATTACTTCATTTGACACATTCATTACCCTGTAATTTTGAGTCTACAAAAATACATGGTTAGCCACACGTGGAAAAAATTTGCATTTGATTTTGAAGGAAAAGAAAGTCTTTTAAAACAGAAATAAACAACACAAAGTATAAATGTTATCTGTAAAATGTAGATATAGCTACACTCTTTGAAGCTAATAGAAAAGAAAGGAAATTCATTAGAATTGGAGTATGCAGGATTGTATTTAATTCAGAAAGCTCATGCAAATTAAGCTGTTGAAGAAATAATTAAAACACCCTGAGGTCTCATATGTTTTCTTAGATTTCTCTGTTTTATGTGTGCATTCTGATGCATGCATAAATATTTCTCCACCACTTTTCAAGAGAAGTCTGACACGCTCATTAGATTTCAAGGTTAAAAAAAAAAGCCTGACTAATTTGCCTTGTCTTTCTCCTCCTCTCGGTCTTGTACAGCTCTGATAGATGTCTGACCATAGCGCCCGAAAGCGTAGATCTAAAGCTCCAGAGCAGAAACCTTTTAACTTTATTAAACTGTCACACCACCATTCTTCATGCAGCTCATAGTCATCAAGGGTTTTAACATGGAGGCTGAGAATGAGAGGAGGCTCCGTCCCCCACCCTCCCTTCTGGTTCACCTTTTCTCCTTTTCTGTGTCATATGATCTCTCTCCTGTGGCCCGTTAGAAGTTATTGGTGGTGTTAAACATTACAATAACATTAAATAGTCTCTTTAAAATAATTGAACACAATTTTAAAAGTAATCTGCTTAAATTATTGACCTACAAAGCCTGAGGCAGAGGTAGGGCTGCATATCAAACCTAAAACTGAATTTCACTGTCAAACATTTGGGTTGTTGGTTAGCCATTCTTTTTCAGGATGTTCAATAATTACAATAAATTTTGTCAATTTTAATTGTATTTATTAATTTTCTTACATGCCCTCACTCATGCTTAACTTTCATTGTGTGAAATGGGTTTAGTTCTGGCTGGGGGCATGAGAAGTTTGCATGTTCTCATTGTTCCTGCATTGGGAACAACATTTGTCAGGGTACTTCACCTTCCCCCCCACAGGCCAAAGATATGCCTGTTAGGTTAACTGGTGATTCTAAATTGGATGGATGGATGCAAACTTGAGTGTTATGTAAGTATTTTTTTCACTTTCAAGTACTTCTGACTGGAATGGAAAAGCCCCCAGGGAGTGGACTGACTTTATTCTACTATACTTAAAGAAATGCACTGCAGTCTTCATGCCAAATGACATCTCACTTTGTGAAAATGTTACCCTATAAATCTCACTGTCTTAATAGTCAAAAAATATACCTTCTACATCCAGCTTTAAAATAAGATCTGGTCATGGATCAATGGTTCTGACAAAGAAAAAAAAAAGTCTAACAGACTTAGGACCAATTGGCTGGTCTAGGCATGACTTAACAGCAGCCAGGGCATATCCTGCTGTTTTGCATTATAAAAGAAAGTGTACAGTGAAGTCACAAAGACAAAAGAGTCTCATTGCTGTTAGAGATTTGTGTTTCCCTGCAACATTGATGTAAGCCTTTGATGAGGCTGCTTAGTGGAAAACATCTCTGCACTAGTGGACACAGAAGAGCTGACATTTGACAGAACATTTTCTTTGTTTTGAAAATTATCATTCAATGAGAGCCATTAATTTACTGACACACATCCTGTATATTGTGATTATTGTCAGGTTGGAGTCACCGAGGCATAAACGGGACAAAAAAAAAATGCCGTGCAGAAGCTGACCTGGAGATGTGTAACCATCAGTGAGCAAACTGACAAATGTTCTGTTCTTTAGCTGTTTCTTCGACATCTCTGCAAACATAAAATCATAGTTCAACCTTTTATAACATTACCCTCCACCTACATACACATCTTGTCTTCCTCGCTTGGCTGGATTCAGCCGCATTTCTGGAATTGACTGAAGAGGGAAAAAAAGCAGAGTTCAGTTGTTCTCCTGAGGATTCTTCTTTTAGGTCTCTACTGACTTGTTAGCTTGTTCACTTCCACATCTCCTGTCAGATCAAGTCCTCCCTCCAGATTAAGACTACCGACCATGCTGGCCATGTCAGTCATGTCCAACTTTATTTCTGATGTGTATCTTCCATGCTTTATCTTGGTCTGTCACACAATAACATCATATCTACTCTAAAACCATGCAAGTCTGTGTATGTTAAGTGTATATAGCTTTCTGATCATAATGAAGTATTTTTTTAGTCAACAACATTAGAAAAAGACACATGCAATAGCTATTTTTTTTTTTGTATTCATCACTGTTGGTGTGGAAACAACTTCAACATCTGGATACAGCACTTATTAAGAATGTGGTGTCTTTATGATGAGCTTCTAGTTGTATTCGTTGAGAGTGTGATAAGGGATTTAACACATGAAAGGTTTAAGCATTGCACTTTCAATCACGATTTTTTTAGTGACTAGATATGTAGATATGCAAACTACATATAAATTATACAGCTCTGAAAGTGAATAATGGGATAAATTTGATCCCATGGGGAAAGTTATTTCTCTATGGAACATAAATCAAAGTCAGTATAAAGGTGAGAATCATACAATATATTCAACACTCAGACAAACATTTTGAAGCCATCACACTAAGGCTGAGCAACAACATGAGCATGACAGAAAGAATACATCAGTCTTTATCAATTAGACTAACTCTCCCACTACACGCCGCTTTGCATCTATACACTAGCTTATTATGCATAAGCTATACTGTTGTGGAGAATTAAATACGCTGCTTGACCAACATTTAAAAAGTCAGAGCAGGGCAATATCTGACCTTTTCTCATGAATACTGACAAGCTGCTCCTGTGCTGCTGCCTGAATATCTTTTGACTAAGGTCTACCTAGGGTAGGAAACACAGGACCCTACACATAGACATTTTTAGCACTGTGAAAATGAGGTATGCTGTGCAGCCATTATTATGATCTTTGGGTTTATGCTATGAGCTGTTCTCTCACCAAGGAAGCTGAAACTGATGAATGCAATTCATCACACAAACCCAACCTCACCATATGGCTGTCACTGCATGAGGTGAAACAACACAAACAAGCAGCAACTGGTCAAAGTCAACACAATCCAATGCTGAAAGTAGCTGTGGGGGCTGTAATGATTCATCATCCACCCTTCAAAATGGCACCAAGTAAAGCAGAGAGGAAAACTCTGCCAAGAGCAAGTGGAAGCCATGTTTGACAACTTGCATATGCACACAACACACACTCGGACGTTTGTACCCTCAAACACAAGCAAGGGCTCATATGTCATTTACATGAGAACTGTGTTTTACCTGTATTTCAGGACCCACAATTGAAGATGAAGATTCAGCATGGAGACGACCAGGAGACAGCATCCCAACAAAACAGAGAAAAAGAACAAATTAGTTATTTTTGCCAGCACAAAGTCAACCATATAAATGTTGGCACACAAAAACACACACAAAAATCTGAAACTTGCCCAGCCATAGCCAAATCCAAATTTCTTAGGTCCTTCCACTCCCCATTTTTTACCTTCTAAGCACATGTCAGGTTGTATGCTCTTCCTGATACAGTTTAAAAATCTTGATTTTTTTTTTAATAACAGATAAGACATTCAATGAAAGTAGGTATCCATAAAATTATCACAAAAAAAATCAACATTTAAAATATACAATGTAGGCATTACACTTAAGTCTTTGCAATTACAGCACATTAATTACATGGAGACAATCCTTCCTGCATTTCTTCTTCTTGGAAAACATGCACAAGAAAATAAGCTAAAAACAGGAGACTTGTAGAAATAAACAGAAAAGTTTAATGTTCACAGCAGATTTGTGATATAAAAGAAGAGAAATTTTGCCACATATCTGCCCTTACATGAACATACCTGGAAAGCCCAAGGCCAGGAGAGCAGCAGCAAGACTCCCTGACAATGGACATTGATTTAGTCAGAAATAGCATGAATAACATGTAATGGAGGAGCTAAGGTAAAGGCGTGTTGCAAAGCTACACTATATTGCCAAATGTATTCACTCACCCATCCAAATCATTGAATTCAGGTGTTCTAATCACTTCCATGGCCACATGTGTATAAAATCAAGCACCTAGGCATGCAGACTGCTTCTACAAACGTTTGTGAAAGAATGGGTCGCTCTCAGGAGCTCAGTGAATTGTAGCGTGGTACGGTGATAGGATGCCACCTGTGCAATAAATCCAGTCGTGAAATTTCCTCGATACTAAATATTCCACAGTCAGCTGTTAGTGGTATTATAACAAAGTGGAAGCGATTGGGAACAACAGCAACTCAGCCACGAAGTGGTAGGCCATATAAAATCACAGAGCGGG